>JASANG010002126.1:0-143571 GCA_030248215.1 Enoplolaimus lenunculus
CTACCTCTTCAATCGCTTTGATCGTCGACCATACGTCGTGTCGACATGTATGCCGCCGGTAAGCGCGCTATATAGTGTAATGCATCAATTGCACTGAATAGTGCGCGTAATGATAACATATATACGTGTCGACACAAATTCGAAATCGACGATGAAAGCAGTTAGTGGAAACTGGACACGGCATAGTGATAGACGTTCGCTTTACCGTCTTTGAAGTGAAATGACGGGATAGCAAAGTACAGAGGTAAATAGATAAGTGGTATTGTGGACCTCACGAAGAATGGGCGTTCTTGTAGACAAGCGTAGAAATTGTTCATCGCGAAATTAAATTAGTTTATGTGAACTTTCCTGCAGCCAGGGTGCCACCAGAATTCCCATTTCTAATAAGAATCCTGATTCTCCTAGTTCCACCCCGATTGCTTAAAACCATGGTGCAACCGGAATTTCTGCTTCCGTTTCCGGCATTTTTTCAGCTTCTGGTTCCGGTTTTCACCAGAATTAAAAATTCCGGTGTTAAATTCTAATCGCTGGAAACCCATATTCTCAAATGCGTACAGCATCTATCGCCAATGAGCGAACAGTTTTCCAGCTGACTAAATCATAAATTGCAAATATTAAAATACGCATAGAAGTAGGACTCATCAAATGTAAAACAATGTGCTAAATTTCGAACATTACCATTTTTTGATGCGAAAGTTACAAGACCTATCATCACAAACCTGGTAGCAATAGATCAGATGCTAACACACATTTGATAATACGTGCCCATGCGTCTGAAACATTTTACTATCACAGAAGTTTTAACGCCATGGCTCGTTCCCAGCTCGCACGTTGCTTAATTCCAATAGAACACAAAAACGCATTATGTATCAATATTTATAATGTATATTGAAATGATAAAATGTTTGAATGAACCGCAAAAATAATACGTATATAATATTCTTAATGATTAAGTTTCTACACTGACCCAGTATCATTAATTAATAACTAAACAAAGAATGCAGCAAGGCGGTTTATATCGAAACCGGAAATTACAGACATCATATTTTATTGTTATGTTGAAAAAATACTAACAGATATATATAATATATACATATATGTATATATATGTATGCATGTATGTATATATAGTTATTGAACTAAAGCGGCTAAACTTTGCGTAAGAACAGGTCATTTAGAAGAAAAGCGTCCGTATTGACGTTCCGCCGAAAGAAATATATAAGCATATTGGCCCACTTCTCTGAGAATACCAGAGCTTATTTTCCGCAAAGCCGGAACTGGGATTTAATTTGCGCACGAAATCTGCGTCGCCAACTGAGCACTTGCGCAGGATACCCGACCACAATTTCTGCATAAAGACAGTCTATAAGACCTGTTCCGGCACTCAAAGACGCAGAAACAGAGATTTTCATGGTGTCGCTTTAAATAGATTATATAGACACATTTCGTTATTTATTATCAAGTGGGAATTGCTAATTTTATCGTAGAGAATTTTTCACTTTTCGCCCAAAAATTTCGACGGGAAGCAAAATCCAAGGTCCCTGCCCGGTTAAGAAAAAGCCTTCGCCAATATAAATTACCGAATCAGTAGGTTATCGAACCAGATGTGTTTTTGCCGAATCCGGATATTCGGTTGCACCTTGATAATAACTAGTAGCCTCTACGACTCGAAAACGTCGACATACATAACACTAGGCCGGTAAAATTACACTATTATACATAACGTTCAAAATTTGTTCATGATAAGTATACATTAATGCTCGATTATACTTTCTTTTCCACAAAATTATAAGCAAACCTCGATAAAACGGTTGCCGCTGTAAGTAAACCACGCTCGCTTGCGAACGAAATAAAACTTTGAATTCAAATCTGGCTAATTGTCGCAGACAAAAATCCAACATTCACGAAATGACATTATCAAACCTTGCTTCAAGTTTGATACGTATGATAGCACACATTTGTTTGATTTTTATATTATGTTATTATCAATAAAGCAAATATATATTCATTGTTATAACGTAAAAATTTTACCTTTCCATACATAACAGCATGTTCGCCAAAAAGCGTTATCTTTCCAGGTGCCGACACCCATAGTGTGTTACCATCCGACGGTGCAGTCATAACGTACGCTTGTGGTTGCAAAATGCTCCGTTGCAGGATTTAAACATTGTATTTACATTATGCGCCCAAAATATGATGAATATTGTGTTTGCAAACGAGGGTACGAAACTTTTCTACAGAATTACTACAGCAAGTTGCGCGTAATAAGTAACATTAATCATTGGCCATTGACGAAAGCCCATGTATACGTACATATATACGTAGCTGGTAAAATAAAAAAATCCAAAAATTGCCACCCGATATTAAAAAACATCATTCACTGAGTACCGTAATTATGTTAATTACGTATATCAGTTGACTATTTGCTTAAAATTATTTTACAGATAATTAAACCTCAAAAACCTGTAAATTAATACGATTAATAATTAAGGAACTGAAAGTTAATCAAGGTAGATTTCGATTAAATGTTAGAAAAAATACTGCCCTAGGGCAATACTTAGGATATCATTTATTTATATTGAAGGTAGTAGTATAAGCGTTTTGAGTGTTAGATCAGAGACCTCGGAAAACTTTTTTGCGTTTGGGCAAAAGATTCCATGCCGCATATGTAGAATATGAATTTCCAGCGATTAGAATTTAACACCGGAATTTTTAATTCTGGTGAAAACTTACCGGAACCAGAAGCTGAAAAAATGCCGGAACGGAAGCCGGAATTCCGGTTGCGCCATGGTTTTAAGGAATCAGATTGGAACTATTTGAATCAGGATTCTTATCGAAATGGGAATTCTGGTGGCACCCTGGCTGCAGGAAAGTTCACATAAACTAATTTAATTTCGCAATGAACAATTTCTACGCTTGTCTACAAGAACGCCCATTCTTCGTGAGGTCCACAATACCACTTATCTATTTACCTCTGTACTTTGCTATCCCGTCATTTCACTTCAAAGACGGTAAAGCGAACGTCTATCACTATGTCATGTCCAGTTTCCACTAACTGCTTTCATCGTCGATTTCGAATTTGTGTCGACACGTATATATGTTATCGGCACGCACACTATTCAGTGCAATTGATGCATTACACTATATAGCGCGCTTACCGGCGGCATACATGTCGACACGACGTATGGTCGACGATCAAAGCCATTGAAGAGGTAGGTGTAGACGGCTCCGCTACACTCTACCCTTCGATCTAAAAACTAAAACTAAACCTATATATCCAGTCGCCATAATCATTATTGATTCTAGCGTTCAGTCGTATTTTTTAATTTTTTTCAGTCGGTCGTCTGGTTTAGTGATAGAACGTTTGTAGTTCGATCGCAACACGTGTTTGGTTTTCCAGCTGCTTAGCTAATGTAAGATTGCGCGATCTTGCGCGCAATGCTGGATTCGAACCAGCGACCTTTGCCTAACTGGGCCAATGCTCTTACCAAGTGAGCTATCGCGGCACTGCTTTGACTACTTGTGCTAGGTATTATATGCGTTGTTTACCAGTGTAGTACGCTGTGTACTGTGTATCTGCTATGCAGTGTTTATTATGTGCTGACTTTTTTATGTTTGTGCTATTCAATCGGGTATTCTTTTATCGTGCAATACCCGACAGCTAAAGGCAACCGAGTCCCGACTGATCTTAACTAGACCGACGTTCGAGTTATTCGTGATTCGTGAAGGTTAGCTCAATTTCTCCGGTGACGGGTATTGCACGAAGAAATATACAACAGTGAACAAGAAGTTCTCTAGCTCGCTATGTCCACTCGTGTCTCCTCTTCTCTGTATATTCCAATCGTTTTTACTTTACATAATTTTATGTCACTAGCTATCTCATTTCTAGTTATAAATAACGATTCGAAACAAAACATTGCCACGACACATGGTAATGCTGCAGAGACATGACTTCGAAACACGAAAGATTGCCACGACACATGATAATGTAGCAGAGACATGACTTAAGTGTATGCTTCACTTAAATTGTCTTCGGACTTGAGTCAAATAATTATTTAACCTTAGAGACTTTTAAATGTTTGATAAATTGACAGCACCTAGAGGTGTGAAGTTTCCCAAATTAAGCCACTAGTACCACAGAATTAGCAGAGGCTTCAGCAACTATTGATGCTTGAAAAAATTAAAATACTTGTTGAAAACCTTCGACCTAGAAAATATACAAAACTAACTAAATCTTTACTTAAGTTGGCATTGCGCTGCTGCAACTTAACCAACCAGGGTAGCGAGTATAGATGGGCACCGGATATTCGAATATAGGGATGTGAAAAATATCCAGATAAGTATCCGAAAAGAAACGTATATCCGGATATCCGCCGGATATCCGAAATGCTATTGTGTATTTTAAATAATTTTTTGGGATAATTGACGTAGTTTCACCATTAGTGTAGCTGGAGCTGATGAAAAGAAATGCTGTATGGAAATTGAAGCCTGAGCTAAAATATTGAATCACGTTCCTGCATAATTCCATGACTATTATATGTAGCTTGAGAAGGGCACCGAATATACGGATATGAAAAATATCCAGATATGCATCCGAAGTATTAACATATGTATCCGGAAATCCGGATACCCGCCAGATATCCTAAATGCTATTGTGTAAAATTTTTTAGCAATAATTTGCATTGTTTCACCACTGAGCAGCTGGAGCTGGCGACTATGAATTCTGCATTCAAACCACAGTCATAATACTGAACTATAATTTGGACAATTTCTGTGAGTATTTTTGGTGCATATTCTTTGTAAAATTAAGAGCTGTTTGACTGTGGTCTTTTTCCACTGATAGTTGCTGTCTGAAAAGTTTTATAATTCAGTATAAACATTGAATATATTTCTTTTTCCTTTCCCACATCTCGTTGGATACCGTCTCATGAGCTCGGTCCTGAGGTGGTCGTTGTGTAGGAAAAGTAGTTTAGTGTTTGAATGCTTTCTCATTTGAGTTTGAGATAATTATTGGTAATACTTAAGATGACGGTACACTTTTGATGACGTCCGGTGCTGTCCGTCACCGCACGGCACTGTACCGCGCATATCAATTCACAAACAAAATTGTTTACTTGCGGTGCCGTACGGCGTCGGACGGTGCCGCACCTTAAGTATAGCGCCACCCTTATCTATTATAAAATTAAAATTTTTCTCGCTTACAAATTTTATGTGCTATAACGTTGTTAACTGCATTTTAGTTTATTTTCAAAAATTTTAAAGAAAAAATGGCAGATGCATCGAAATTTTAAGGATTGCGGATGAATTTTAGAATAATTATTCCAAGGGTGCAACCGAAATTACAATTTACCGGAACCGGAATTTGAAAATTTTACCGGAACCGGAAAGTGAAAAATGCATTTCACCAAAAATTTCATTTCAATCGTATTTTTGCTCTATTATTTGTGAAACAACCTTAGTCGAACATAGGTATTTATTTTATTTGCTGTATTTTAGATTTTCGTCGTCGACTGAAGTGAAATCCACCATCAATGCCTTATATTCGGAGTACAAGTGGCTTTCAAAAGATTCTTAAAAATTAGCAAAGTTACGAAAACGGCCAAATTATAACACCGGAATTTTTAAATCCGGTAAAAATTTACCGGAACCGGAAGGTGAAAAATGCTGGAACCGGAATTCCGGTTGCACCCTGCTTATTCCATTTCAAACAATTGTACCACATTTGTAACGACATCAAACTGATATCCGGAACACCCTGAAATCTAGCAGCTTCTAGATTGGTATGATTTATCCTACAGGCTGAAGTACAGATCTATTATTCGATTTTCACGGAGAAAACGACATCTTGACCTTAACATTAACAAAGCTAAAATATGGGAATGAAGACGCTCTTCGCATTTTGATATAAGCGCATGCTCATATTCTGTTGCTGTTTGGCTAAAGTAGATTGACTTCTCCGCAATTTCTCGAAATGAAATTACGAATTTCATCTAAAATCTTATAAATTCCGGTTCAACCGCCATTTCTCCTTTACAATGTTCGCAAGCACTCCGGTATCTTTCACCTCCGGTTGCACCCTTGTAAAGACCTGCAATGGGTCAGATTTGTGAATAACAAGATCGCTCAAAATAAACTCAAAATACACAGTTTAATTTTGTGTGCCGAAATAAACACAGTACACAGTAACTTTCTTACATTACAATTCGCTCAAATGTATGAATCATTTAAACTTCAACATAATGCATCATCCACATTAAAGAATGTTGCTGTGTGAAAAGGGCTGATTCAATTCCGGAAAATAGGGTAAATTAGAAATAAAATAGTTTGCGTGTATTGGAATTTAACATGATTTAGTTTCGTTAAATTTTACTTCACAGAGTAATTTGAAATACCTTTAATGTCCAATTCCAATACACGCACGTTCACAAACATGTTATTCCTAATATCCATAATGTCACAGTTATACGTGTACTGGAATAGGTAAATAATAGTAATCTTTAAAATTGTTGTCGTAACAAAATTTGCAGATCTTCATGTAACGTCTACGGGAATTGTATCTAATCTAGCACATGCAAGTGGAGTATTCGACACATGTGCATATCTGACATTTATATATTTTATCATTTATCAAATTACTAAGTTCAACGATTACATAAATCCTAGTTTTATAGGTATTCCACGATTATGATGATTGACCTAAATGTTTAGCTTGCGTGTACTGGAATTGAATCAAATTTCGAAATTTGCGTTTTGGAATGTGTACCATTTTTCTCCACACAGCAACATTCTTTAATGTGGATGATGCATAACGCAGATTGGTAAACTGCATACTTCTCCGAACGTCCCCGACAAATCCATTGATAGATTTCGAAATTCGAAGCAAATTGCCACCTTTCTACTGTAGATTGATTCGCATGGTTAACTCTGAAGGCAACCTGTCTAAAAAGGTAAATTAGCTTTCAGTCATTCCAGGCAAAAAAACGTATATACCAAAAGCTACATGTTGCAAAGTTCAAAACAATACTGCTAAATAAATCCGCTAAATGACGTGTAAAATACAAAGCCAGAGATACAAAGAATAACGTACAATTTAGCTTGCTATGCCGGTCAAGGTAGTTGCTAAAAATCGCTAAATTTACTACTAATGCCTTCACTGAGAGTAATTTGAGACGCCACTCGGGTCAGATATGTTGGCGTCGCTGGCAAACGATCCAGTTTCACTTCTTTTTCTTGAATTCGCATCGTTATTTGATATTTGAACTGCTAGCGATGACCCATCAGTAGTTGCTTGCGGTATTGAACAACTGGTCCGTTTTGTTCGAGACAAACTGTTGTTGTTGTTGTTGCCAGTGTTTGCCCTTGCAATAGAAACAGCGGTGGCAGCCGAATCACTGGTTGTATTCAGGTCTGGTAATCCAATAGACCACGGCGAATCAAACAGTGAATAACTCACCGGTGTATGTTTGTCCGAGTCTTCGACAATTGCAGCTGTAGCCGGGCTCGAAATTCGATCAGAATCACCAGAAGGGAATTTACGTAAATGAAAAGCTGCGGCTGCTGTTTGACTCGGACTTCCGATAGGTTTATTCAATGATTTTGAATTCACAGTTGACGGTTCACGTATCGCGTCAGTTGCTGCATCTTCCATCGGTTCATTCGACGTAGTTTTACTCGGCGTTCCCGTTTTCGCAATACTTCCCAATGCCCCGCCGTCCATTGGAAGACTACCGGCATACGTCACACCGGTACTATTTCCAGTGTTTGAAATCAAAGAACTACCACCAGCAGAAGGTGCAAATATTTGATGATTACTTGTCACACATGATACAATTGGAGCGACAGATAAATTGGGTGTCATACTTTTTGCTGAAAAACGCATATTTTCGCCAGCTCGAATAATAGGCGCTGCAATCATACTAGGACTGCCATCATGCGGCGCTATTCTTGCATTTATCGCCAAAGGAGAACTTGGAACCGCACCAACATTACCACCAGAGGATACGACGCCACTCATGATTGATTTCGGCAACGACAACGGCGAACCTGACGAAATTTCATCGTCTCTACTTGACAAACCAGCGGTTGCAAACCGATACTGTTGTACCACATCGTCAAGTTGTTGCTGTTTTCGTTGCAATTCTGCGTGCGTTTCAATGTTCAGTTGTGTTTTTTCTTGTTGGTGCTGTTTTTGTTGCTCATGATGTTGTAACGAATGGTTCCTGAGAAGCTGTTGAGTATGAATGGCATACTGCGGCAACAGTGTTTGTATTTGGCCGTGTCTGCGGTCTTCCGAAACCCCTGATGGAACCGATACACCACATTGTTGTTCAATTGATTGTTGCATTTGCACTTGCTCATTGTGTGACTCTGCATACTGCGGTTGTTGTGTATGTTGTTGCTGTTGCAATTGTTCATTTATCGTTGCATTCATCGCTTGTACTTCCGGCTGTTCCGTCATTTTTCCGTGAGTTGTGTGTGAAGCCACTTGCATAACAGGTGGAACTGCGGGAGATGGTCGCAACAATCGTGATTGTCCAAGCGCTGACAACTGTTGTGCCACCGCATGATGCTGTTGCTGCTGTTGTTGCGCTAAAAATGACGGAAATGCAGCTACTGGAGAAGCGAGAATATTCGAATGTAACGGATGCTGCTGTGATACGGCTTGTTGCGGACTGAGTCCTGGCTGGTGTTGTTGTAGTTGTTGTTGAGCTCCACTTATCCGCGGTTTCTGCTGTTGATGCTGCGTCTGATTATTTATAGTAGTACCAAAACCGATATTCGACGACACTGTTGCACCCGTTGCAGGGCACATAAAATCAGGAGGCGGCAAAAACGTTGGTGGATGAGGGCAAACCGCGGTTTGGCGCGATGGAAACGGATGTTGCTGTGGTTGTGACACGACGCTTGTTGTCATCGAAAAATCGGCCCCGCTCGTTACTGTGTGATGATGATGATGTGCTAACAGGGTTCGTGGTAACACCGTTGTTGGTATTTTTTCGACAGCGTTTCCATTTCCGCCGCTTAACGTATCATTAGAGCCAGAAATGCCGCCAGCGAATATTGTGTTCAATGGCTGAAACCCAGACAAGCTTGCGCTACTCGAAAATTGCGCAGTGCTGCCGAAATCAAGCGGTAACGGCGGAGGTAGTACTGGAGCAATAGACTGATTTATGTTGTTACTACGGTTAAATTCCGCGTTTACAAACCCAGGAACATTTAGTGGATTGCTGGTATTAGGGGTGACTGGGTCTGTAGTCGCGACAGCGCTCGCTGAATTATGCCCAGTTATACTGGCAAAGATACCTCCTCCACCAGCACCACCACGTACAGCTGGAACGACCAGAGGATGTGGTGGGGGCGGTGGGCAGGTTTGCATCTGTGGCGGTGGAAACATTGTCGCGTAGTCCGGAAAGGGATGTGTCCCCGCAGGCGGTGTTATTAACGGCGGTGCGAAAATTGCCGGAACGTTTGGTTGATCAACTATTAGTTGTTGTTGTTGTTGTTGTTGTTGTTGTTGTTGTTGCTGCTGCTGCTGGTGGTGGTGTTGTTGTTCTCCTAATCTGACATCAAATCCTGTATAAGGCGGCATCCTCTGTTCGGCTGCGCTGTTGTGGATAACACCTTGCTCAGTTTGATTATTGTTTCCTCCTTGAGTGTCTAAGGTTAATCCTTGCTGTTGTCTCAAAGTCGCCGTTCCAGCTGAGTCGCTCATTGCAGGAAGAGGCATTGTTAGACACGTTTGACGTCTGTCGTACATCGATGGATTACCATTAAATATACTAGGTGGCACAGAAGGGGTCAACTGACTATCATTTGGACCAACTGGTTTACCTGAAAAACTGCTACTATCTTCTAGAGTTGGGCCAATTCCTTTTCCGTCACTGGGTTTGCTTGCAGACAAAATTGCGGTACTTGTAGACGCATTATTCTGTTGCAACGTACTGCAGTTATTGCTTGATATGTTGTTTCCTATATTACTTTGTTCCGTAGCAGAATAAGCACTACATGAACTGCGGTTTCTTACAGCGGGATCATAACTATAATATCGTCCTGCGCTACTACCATTATTACCACTATTTCCAACCTTGGCATAATTTGTTCCATGTTTGCTAGCTCGATAATCAAACTGATGATATTGATGAAATGCGTGAGAATTTTGCTGACCTGGCATTGGTCCAATACCTCCGTAACCGGTTTGCCGATTTCTGTAATTATTGCTGTTCGCAGCATTTGAACGAAGCATTCTCTCTTCGGATTCACTATTGGTTGGAGAATCATCCAAAAATGACGGTCTTACAGCGCCTTCTTTTGCGGTCACATCCGCTGTCGGTGCCATTTCCGCTTTTCGATACTGTGCGCCGCCAAGTGCCATTTTTAGCTTTGCTGCTTGAAATCGCGGTGGTAATTCGTATCGCGGTGGCCGATTGCTGTTGTTATCTGCGGCGTTGTTCGCTGACAAATGATCCGGTGGACTAAAAGCAGATCCTCGTGTGCTATCAACATCGTTTCGTAACAACTTATCGCGCATCACATTATTAGTATTAGTATTATTATTATTATTATTATTAGTAGTAGTAGTAGTAGTAGCAGTAGTAGTAGTAGTAGTAGTAGAAGTAGTAGTATCTCGAAACTCATCAACAGCAACATGATCCTGTAGATTGCTACCTTTTATATCACACAGCTCATTATGTTTATTCATTCCAGATGGTTGTTGGTTTAAGTCATCGAATTCGGTATACCCATCGTTTACATCGGTCTGTGATCCCAATAGCTGTTTGCCTTCTGATGTTGTTTTCAACAACGCTGGCAGCTCAACTTCTGAACCAGGTGTCGCAATTTTGATCTTCCCCGGTGACACAGACGCGTTCACCGCTCCAGCTCCGGTTCTAAATTGCTGCTGTTGACCGTAGCCATCCAATCTGGTCCCGATCGCAGCCATCTGGAAAAGTCCGCCGCCGCCTTTTGATACTATACCCGATTGAGTATTAAAAGAACCTGTCAGACCGCTATACGCATTCCTCATTTCCGCTCCCGACCCAGAAACCCCAAAGGTGCCTGATTTGAATTCAAAAATCGATTTCAACGCTGCGTTATTTTTCGATTTCCTTCGATTGCCACCGAAAACAGACAACGGCGATGTACGTCTACTGTTGCTTGCTGAGTTTGTGCCTGTACCAGCACTGTTTGCTCCACTGTTGCCTCCAGACGGACTTGTAACGCGGTGTCCACGCTGACTTTCCCTCAAAATTTTTTGACTTCCATTGCCGCAGTCTGCCAAATGCTGCGACGCAACTGACAACATTTGACCGCGACAGTAAAATAACAATTTAATCGCGCTATTTTGGTTTCCAGCCGAATTTGGTTCTATTGTCTTGCCGTCTGCTGCTATCGTTCCGATCGATCCATTTTTGCCAGTTTGGCTATTAACATCATTACCTTTATCACCACTTAGGACAAAATTATTGTCTCTGTCTTCTGTATTCACAGAACCCTCATTTCTATTGCTACCGACACCACTGGTCCCAACACCAACGTAATCACACTTAATAATCCCATGATCGCCGATCAAATCAGTAATTTGTTTTCCAGCATTGACTAGCCGCAACAAACGCGCTTTATGAACTGTTGCCGAACTGAAATTCGATTCAACGTCAACACTAAAGTCTAAACTGGCATGTGCTGCGCTCAACGGTTTGAATCCGTTTAAATTGGCGTCTTCCGACAACGCGAACGAGTCCTTGATACCTTTGGGGCGTCGCAACTCAGCTGGTTCTTGAATAACGTTCAACAACACTGCGAGAGCATTCAGCATTTCAAGAATCACTTTCGAGTATCTGAATTCTTGTTGTTGTTGCTCAGCAAGCGCCACGCAGGATTCTTGGTGTTGTGGTTGCTGTTCATTTGACTCATTATTTCCACTTTGTTCGATTCGCCCGAAATCAGCTTTTGAATTATTATGGTCACCCGCAAAAACAGTTTCCATTTCAGTTTTCATTTTAGTTTCAATTTTAGATTCTATTTGCTCTATTGCTGTATTATCGAGCATATAGCCATTTGAGCTGGTATCAAAACTCTTATTCTCATGCGCGAATTCAATCAGTAGATGGTCAGTTGCAATATCTTGATTTTTAATTATTCCTTTCAATTTGCACTCTTCTACTTTGTTCTCAACCCCATCTTGTGACGTTTGAGTTGCTGTATTGGCATCGAAATTTCGCTTACTTTCGAGCTCCGCTACAGAATCAAACTTTAACGCCCAAGGATGACATACAAACCACTGAAGACAGACACGTAAAACGATGCATAATTCGGGCCACAGCTCTGGATTGACGACTGCCGCGTAGCGTAAAACGTCGGTAAACTGAAAATACAAAATAGTTAATTAAATCGAGAAAATAATACGCTTAGAGAAGAAGTATGAAACTCGGCACATTCTGTGTAGTAAACTACGTACCAAGCACACGTTGCGTTTTTGGCGACCATCCAATTCACGGATACAATTTTCATAAACAAAGCAACCACATATACAATCGTTACAATAATGCTCCGTTTATTATTTAAACGAAACAGCGTAATTTATCATCCGAGGTTAACCAATACATTGAACATGACATTGGTCACTGAATCAGGTGGAGATCGGGCCAAAACGCACGCGACTCCCGTCGGTACAACGCCCGCTGGCAAGTTTTGTATCGCGCGACAACAACGTGAGTTGCATACTCTTTGGCAAGAATAGTATAATCCACTCTTGATAAAATACAACAGCCTGGAGCAGCAACTTGAATAAAAATTGTGAATCAAAGTAAAATAATTTTAATTATGTACACGAATTCAAAATATTTATTATATTTTCATAGCCACCCTGCATAAATGAATACCAGAACTGATCAGAAATGTGCAAAATTTTAAAAATTTCTATCTAAAACACGGGTATCACTTCAAGTAATTAACTAAGAATTGCGTATTAGCTATAAGTGATAATACCTTTTTAACAAGAACAGGAATTGAAATTATATCGAGTATAATGTGATTTAATAATCGCAGGATGTGTCTGTTTACCTGTCCAGCCAAAAGTATATGAAGCAAAGCGAGGCAAACTTTCTCATCATCCGACAGCTGAGACAGAATAATGGATGGATCAGATTCAGACGCTACCTTACCAGGCAGTGACCCTTAAAAACAAACGGCATTTAAAAATTTGAAGCATATAAAACCTTTCCAAGTTGAACCTTTCCAAGTTAATTGAAAATTAATTAGTAAGTGGATTTAATAAGTAGACCAGTGTTGCTCTCTAATCAACACTTTAACTATTTTTGCAGCAAAAACTCCTTTTAGCCCCATTTACACGTGCAAGTTTTTACAGCAAGAACTCGCAACTCCAATTTGCACGAAATACTTGCAGCTGCAAGTATTTGCAATTGTACATAACTTTCATTCTGAATATTGGCATGAATTTGTAGGAATGATTTGCAGACAACAGCAATAAATATCAAGCAGAAGCTACGAATGAATTACGTAATTCTTGGCGTATATTTATCATGAATAATTTGCCGCTGCAATTTCCCCGAAGGAATTTTCCAATAAAACTTGCAGTTGCAAGAAACTTTCACGCGTAAAACAGGCTTTGCTCAAAATTTCATGATTTGAAAATGCTTTCACACCGATATACTTTCCATTTAGTGCGAAATATCAAACAAGTTTTATATTCGAATTAATTTAAGCTTCCTGAATAAATTCAATAAGTCTGAATTAACGCATGAATTTCACTGAATTATTAGCAGCTGCATGAACTTTAAAGCAGCTTTGTGACCAAACGTGTTCATGCAAGTCGAACGTGCAAGTTTCTGCTGCAAACACTTGCTCATGTAAATAGGGGTTCACAGTCAGTAACTTGATTTCTAAAGCTAATGTAAAGCAGAAACACCGTTAATTATGACCAAGCGGCGAATTTCCTCAAATCATACATCTAACAACAGAACCGCGCATCAGGGATGGGCGGTCTCGGTTGAAAAAGTGAGACCGAGACTGATATCGTGACCCAAACTACCGAGACCGAGATAATTTTTAACCGTAACTAAAAATAAAACTAAGATTTTTCTTACAAAATCTTGAACATTTTTTCTGCTGAGATTGCCATTTAATTCATACAATTAAACTAATACGTAATTTATCACTTAGGAATGGTACACGAACGCAAAGATTGAAAACTGTCACAAAACTATCACCAACTCCAATTATAACAGACGTTGCACACATATGAAAATAAACTTAAGGGATTATACGCAACAGTCAGTGCCAATATTAATGAAAACATTACTTGTTGATCAACTCTATAAAAAGCTCGTTCACTTTACTTGTGCTGTACAATTTTACTTTACTTGTTTACTTCCCCATGTCCATGCTTAATCTGACGCGTAAGCCTAAGCCATCCATGTCATAGTGTAATAAAACAATTACTGGCAAAGCTTGAGCCTTCTATTAAAACAGTTGCGTGGAGAAAAGTAAGCAAGTACCCAATTTTAAGTGTTTACGTGTATACATTTAGTCCAAAATACGAGCAAACCATTGCTACGCCCTTTGTTCAACTCAAACTAGCTCAGCTAATAGCAATTGTTTATCGCTTTTTCACCTCTTCGGTTTCGATTTGCAAACCTCTGAGACTCAGAAAAAGCGAGACCGAGATAAACGAAATCCCGAGACTTGCAGAAACCGAGACCGTTCATCCCTGATTCATTGTCTACGATTTTCCCATAAACTTTCGACGAATAAATCAATCATACAAAATTCGGACTTACGCGCCCCTTCGGGCTTACATGCGCTCCCGCCAACTTACCTACAATCTTTTCAACACCAGCCATATTGACCAGTAACATTTCAAGCACAGACGCAACACGAACAGCGCCAGAATCCAATGCATCGACCAAAAGACGATCCGATACCAAACTGAGTGCACCCTGTGTCGCAACGGATAACAACAAACCACAAGTATGAATGTGCGCGTGTGTTTTCAAAAACACTGTGACGTAATTAGATTTTTTGGCAACAACTGCCCGATGTTCTGCCACACCGGAACCAGCGGTCGGTGATAGTAAAGCGTTGTTTGAACCGCGTCTCGCAGTATTATGCTTATGAACATCCTGCAGAAAAATAATCCATGAAAAATGAAACACTTGTCACACAAATGATAACAAGGACGTAGCTACTGGAAGGGGGTACATAAGTCACACATTGTTTTGTCATTTGTGTACAGGGATTATAGACATGGTACGAGTTTGAAACACAAGAAACCACCCTTTCGAAAGTTTTATAGAACGTGACCTTAATTTACAAGAGTGCAGTATTTGCATTTCTGTTAAGAATGAAATACGAAATTTTAAAATTACACAGCTAAGCGTGTGTTTCAATACTGCTAAAATATGATAAATGTGTTGCACTCGACGGGATGCAACTCAGTACCGATGTAGTGACAGAAACACCATTTTCAACGGTAAACTACATTCAACTCCACTAAGACTTAAATCCAACCTTGCTGCTTGCTGGATGCGGCGTCCGTTTATCAGTGACTACAACAGATGCGTCCACAATTGCGCGATACATTTGTTCAAGATTTGTTGTTGCCAGAATGAAAGGCGTTCCTTGAACATGAATTGCACGATTATAGAAACAGACTGCTGACAAACGGCATCCACGCATTGTTTCAAGTATCGCCAGTTGATTGAATGCATGCCCATTTGATGGACAAACACGTGCCGCGTGTAAATAATGCGATTCTGCAATCGCAAGTTGCTTCAAATAGCGCGCAACATCGCCTAGAAAACAGTAACAAACAATGTTATGAAAGAAGTTAGTATTTATTTATCAGGGTATACTCGGATATCCGAGTTTCGACTCTGCCGAAAAATCGACACGCGGATTCGGCTTCGACATAATTGTCAGATATTCATTGTTAAAAAGTACAACTTAATTCCATATTAAACTATTATGACTGACTTTAACTTTTTGAGCAAAAACAAATAAACGCCTATGTGAGGAGTTTCGCTTTATATTAAGCAGACTAGCAGACTCCATGAGTGTATAATTTCAATTAAACCAAGGTTAGTATGCCTCAAAGGTTACTTTGTAATAGATCAAATTTAGTCAGCGACTTAAGTATTTATTTAGCTTAAGTACGCTTTTAAAAAAGTTGTACTTAAGTAGGGTTCAGAAACCGAGCCAATGTTTTGCAATGTTTGGTTGGAAATGATACGTAGAAATACGTATATCACGAAAGGCAGACGCTGCTACGACATAAATTACAAACAAAATCTCACCTAAATGGATCAGGAAAAATTGTGTCATGTGCAGTAAATTTTTTGCTTCCGCTTTTTTAACGCCAGAAAGTCCACCAAACGTCAACACTCCGACAGACTCCTGGAACGCGTAATTATTTCATATAACCAATGTTTACCTGTGCAATACTAAACAGCATTTAAATTAGCTCTTTGATTAGCACAAAACAGAATAGTGCCTGCCTGAAACGGAAAACGACTTAAATCGTTTGTTGTTGTTGTTATAAAACGCATCTTTCTAACCGTTATTTGCCCAACTGTAGCTCTGTATTTTCATACCTCCTGCAGTTTAACTATAACAATTTAATCTTGATCATAGTTGCAATAGTTGATCTTCTTGAAAACATATCCTAAACTTGTGTCAGATGCAGTACTCCTTTGTTTCCCGTCAAATAGTACTCACACAACTAGATTCATGAAATAGGCTTAGGCTTACGCGTAGGATTAGCGTTTAGCGCAGGCCTAGGAAAATAATAAAACGCAACATGGAGCCGGGGCTATTGCCTCTTATCAAATGAACAGTGGCGTGGTTAGACTAAACAAGTAAGCTAGATGCTACAGTAATTTGAAAATACATGCATAAATATGATAGCTTCTTAATAAATTAACAAACAACTTGCCGGCGCAATATATCCAGGTGGCGAAAAGCGATAAACTCGGCACATTTGGGTCAATAACCGTGTGAGAGTGCTAAATGTTGACGCTAGAAACACCGACAACATCGCGGCGTCGCATTCTCCTGATGAACCTCCACCTATACCACCAGAGCGATTTTCTTTATTCGATACAACGCCAGATTCATTGGTTGTCGCCGTAGATTTCGCTTTTTTCGTGAGCAAATCAATACAGCTTTTGAAACAAATGTTCCATAAATCTTGATCCAGTCGTTTTGCTGAAAAAAAACTACACATATTAATATTAATAATAAATAAATAAATAAATAATTATACTAATACTAATAAAACAAATTTTATAGTGTATTGCAGCGATGTGCCGATTCGAAGTTTTGCTGACTGAAATCATGAAATATACCCAATTCTTCCTTAAAACACAGTCCAAACTTTTATGAGCTGCAGGCGCGGTCTCATAAGAGGTACCATTACAGAAAATTTGGCTAAACCTCTTTGAACAGCATGCATGATATCCGCCTCCCCCGAAAACAATCTTAGAACCGCACTCGCTTTATTTACAGCGTAAAGCAGTCACAACTCACCAACAGCATTGTCAACATCTGCAATAATAAGTTTCTCGTACAACTTTTGAACTTCAAGTCGCGTGTCCCATGCAATACTGCCACAGGTTGCCTTTTGCATTTGGCCCTGTAACAAACAACACCAATTATGTTAATCATAAACAAAGGTTCACAATATTGTTCATAAAACAAAACTATCATCGCGTTCCCACACTTAATACCGGAAACGAAACCGAAAAACGGAAACTAGCGGATAATAACCTGCATTATGATTTTACTGTCACTGTTGCTAAAAACATTTGCTGGTATAACAACGAACAATACATAATATTGATACCAGGGCAGGGCGGTGCAAACTGAAATAACAACACCGAAAAACAAAAATATTGTCAAACCGTTAGTAAATTTGTGCAATTAAAGCGTTCAAAATTACAGCACCGTAGGAAAGCAACTCCATCAAGGGCACCTGTTTTATGAAATGTTTCACTAAAAGGCGTCGAAAACTCATACAAAAATACCGGTGTTACAGCGTAATTCCCACCGGAAATGTTACTTTAAATTATTTAGCGATTTTAGAAATTATTCAGATTTCAACTTTTTCGGAAAATTTCTTGACAAACTTTTTCGAAGACAGAGTCTTCGCACATTACAGTATTTACTTACAAAACCTGGACAATACCCATCTTGATTATGTTGAACTTAGAGAAATTGTGTGATTTAAAATGAGTTTGTGCGATCACTGATATATTTTAATCTAAATTTTGTTTCATCGGGGAAAATACGCGCAGTGCGCAAAGTTCTTTGAGCTAGCGTGTTTTTCCCGTTTGGAAAAAATAGTGCTAGCGCAAATTTTCCGGGGGCAAAGATTACGCTAGCGTACTGCGTACTCTTCCCTGGGAAAAAATTACGCTGTAACATCGGGTCAAGAGACAGAGCCATATACATCGTTGAACCGTAGAATGTATGTACCTTTTTAACATCCAGTTCTTGCAATATCTTTCCCATTTTGATTACAGTCATTATGAAAACACTTTTCAGCCCCGCGTAACAGATAAGTATACCTGCATACTAAAAATCTCGAAATAAAAAATGCTACAGAACACGATGTGACCAATTTAAAAGCTTATAAGGTAGAATACCTGTAACGTTGCGCTATATACTTTTCTGTGCCGCGCAATGTCACGCGTCACTAAAAACAACATAACGTGGTGTGAACTCCTGCGCGTACCACACCAACTTTAACCCGGACCAGGAAAAACTAGGTAAGCAGAAAAGATACTGTCTGACTTATCGCTCGAGTTACGATACAACACAACTTGCAGAAATTGCGAATGCATAACCGTTTATTACATAGAAAATATCTATACAGTAGTGGTAAGCCAACCATATTGCCAGGTATCAAGACGATATTAATAACATTTGCAACATTCA
Source organism: Enoplolaimus lenunculus (assembly GCA_030248215.1). Classification (NCBI taxonomy): domain Eukaryota; kingdom Metazoa; phylum Nematoda; class Enoplea; order Enoplida; family Thoracostomopsidae; genus Enoplolaimus; species Enoplolaimus lenunculus. The sequence continues at coordinate 18,952 of JASANG010002126.1, forward strand.
TGCAGCATTCATATAGTAATTTCTATTTAAACTATACAGAAAAGTGACTTCGGTGCAAACTTAATGTATTCAGTGGTTTGGTTTCCAATGTTTCCTACAATTCAGATTAGCATGAATGAGCCTAGATACCGTATCATACTACTACACAAAATTTGATGCAAACAAAAACGCAAACCGTAGCGATGCAACTGCAGACACCTAGCAAAAATACAATACATATTCACGTATCACGGCGAAACTCAGCGTCTACAGTGCGAGAGATTCCGAATTGAATGCCAACTCAATCTGCATCTTTCCAACACAAACTACAAAGCTTTAAATGAACAAAGGTTTAAACAAAATATCAATAACGCAAACTAAAATTTGACCAGTAACCCAATTTTACTCTACTTGTACAACGTTTTCTATTACGAACATGTTCACATTCTCGCCCGAAGGCTTTAGTAGTCACGCATAAATGCTCACTGAAAACATAATTACCCTGTGTCATTGTTGCCAATTTACTAAACGAAAATATGCTTCCAACTACTACACATCTTACTCTTCGACCCATGTAAAAATCGGGGGGGGTGAAAAGTTTTTCTGCGGATTTGCAATAGAGTAAACTTTAATGATTAAGACTAATTAGTCTTAAACTAACGCTTAGGTATAAGCTCATCTTTAGGCTTATACTGTAAGCAAAATGGTTTATTGCTGTTACGGCCTTGCTCTATACATTGGAAGACTCTACAAATATAGCTGTACTGTTACATTTCGTCAATCTTAACAGTTCCAGCAGAAATATTGTATCTTTCAATATTTTTAGATGTCCGGCATAGTAAGCGAATCATTTTACGGCGCCGAAAGATACCGTACACCAAATTTATAAAGAAACATTTCTGACTTGCTACACTATCTGTGGCGGCACGACGTCCCACGAAAAGTATACCACCACCTATAGACCATTTTTGTAGTCTATATAAGTTACATAAAAGAAAATTTTGGCATACTCACTTGACTCTTTTATATTTGACATCAACAACTCGTAGTTATCATTTGTCACCACAAATTGTCTCCACATCTTTCTCAGAGCTTGTATCTTGCGCCGCGTCTGGTAAACACTTTGTACTATCACCGTTCCTGGTGTTATTTAATTTGCTTCCCTGAATCGAGAGATCGTTCTGTTGAGTGTCTTCCAACTCACTCACCGACTTGTTACAATTTCGTTCACCGAACGGAATGTTATTTTCGCAAGTAGTCGAATTATCTTCCGTTGTGTCAGTACTTGAATTCTCATCGTCACAAGGGACTATCGCAACTGATTCACAGTTAGTTTGACAGCTTTCACTCGTCTGCTCGCTAATCATCCCGCTCCTACTTTCTGAATCTTTATCAACAGCGTTGTTGGGATTGTCTTCAATGTCTGTTTTTTCAACCTGTTCTTGTGACATAGACTCGGCTGTAGCACCCTGCGTCTCTTTCTGTACGAACGCCGAGGTGTCAGTCATCTGTTGACTTGTTTTACGATCGCATTCAATCTGTTTGCAGTCTTGTGCACTACTATTATTTCGCGATTTATTCTCTGACTGACAAGTAGTCTCAGCAGCGTTTTCGCGTTCACAACCTTGCACTACTGTTTCACTTTCAGATTCAGATGCGTTCTTTCGCGACTCGCCTGCTACAGTTTCCCCATCAACAAATGACGGTGCAGCTGTATCAGTTCCGTCATCTTCCAAACCCGGACTGTCTGTTGCGGTTTGTTCTTCTTCACACATACGAGTTCTGTTTGAATTTCCATCATCCTCGCAATCCCAATCCGTCTTGTTCACAGCAACATCATCATCCATTTCAACTTCTGAGCTATCGTTACTATCGTCGGCAGCGCATACGACAATAGGGCTTGCAGCATCGTCGCATTCTCGTTTGTTATTTTCAAGCTCGTCATCAGGATTCCTTCCCCGGATATCGCCCCCACCCTGGCCTCCATGAGTCTGATTCCCGTGTTCCTGACATACTCGCCTGGGTTCGTCGCCAAGCGCCAATGCAAAATTAGTCGGCAAATCGCCTCGAACTGGGGGATTGGTCGCTAAACTGACCAACTGGGCAAGTGGATGGTCCTGAACGGCGGTGTCAGACTGGTTCCCGCTGCAACTGAGTGAACTATTGTCTGGTCGTTGCCCAGCGGCAGAACCGGGTGATTCAATCCGAGATAGCAACGATTTCGAATGCTGAATGCCTTCACTAGCGGCATTATTTGCTTCAAAACCATTATCACTAGTGCGTTTAAACGATTTTCGATGCGTCATTTCATTTCCGGTATTGGTGACAATCAACGATTCAACTGGTGATCCAGTGGCAGCAGCTGTTCGAGCTCCCATTGAAAACGCCAACTCAACTGAGGGTAAACGGCCTAAAAATACAACAAATTAAGATGTAAAGCGCGGTTGTATCAAACAGCAGGGATGCGCGGTGTCGGTCAAAGTCCAAGACCCCATACCAAGACTTCTGGGTCTCGGTCTCGGCCAATGTTAGACCGTTACCGGAAACAAAAATAATTTTTTCCAGCAACGGTTTTGAATGTTTAGTCGTACGTCTGCGCTGTTCTTGCATAATATATTGTATCTGCTCATAATTGCCGGTCAACTTATAATACAAAAAATTCACATCTAAAAATCAACAAATGCAATTGACATTTGTTTATTGCGAACTTGAGCAAAAACGGGAACTTGTTTTTTTCTGTTTGAAACTTACCGAGACTCCATAAAACGAGACTACGACCGGCCAAATACGGAGACTTGAAAAGACAGGGACCGCGCATCTCTATCAAGCAGGGTACAACTGGATATCAAGACATAAAGGAACAGGATACTTGAATATCCGGCTCCGAAATTTCGACAAAAATAAAACTTAATCACGCGAATTTAGTATTATATACTGCTTATATATAATTTGTTATGCGTACGTTTACTCCTACACGTATTTTGGTAAAAATCGAGTTTCATGGTATACTTATTTCCGTCATTTCGAACAAAAATCACTGCAAAATATTGCAATTTTACTCATAAATCACTAGTTTAATATTAGTTATGTTATACTTTTCATCAATAAATGTTCGAATGTCCGGTAACATCGTCATATCAAGCATATCTAAGCATATGAGATATGTCCAACAACTGAATTATCGTAACAACGGTTTGTAGATTATAAAGTCTGTTATATTGTCACTAGGTTTCAAATTTCAGTATACTACTAGATTTGGATAAGACTGCCTACAATTCCATATTGTGGTTTTAAAAATAACCATTTACCTGTACGTGGGCGCATTTGATCAATTTGAAAAACACGACAACTATCAAAGGAATCCTCTTGTTGTCGTCGCTCGACTGTTCCAGATTTTCCTCCTCGCGCAGCACCCAGGCCAGATGTAGTACCTGCATCTTTCAACGCATGTTTACTCCTTTGAGCATTGCCAACATTGCTTATAGTTGTTGCATTATCATTTTGGGTATCTTCACTCTTGTCGAGTTTGCTATCACCGGGCAACGTTTGATACTTGTTACTTGATTTCGGCTCGTTGTGAAAAGGGGTAGCTTCTGTTGTGTCATCGCTGGACACCTTTGAGTCCGTGCTTTTAACTTGCTTACCGTCAACGACAGTTTTTTGTATTTCATCTTTGCCGTCATTGCTCATTCTTATACCCTTCATGTCCTCATCACACCCTTCCTTAGAATCCTCTCCAGTATATCCAATACGCTCCACAGTTTGTTCGCAACTGTCCATAATGTCACATCCTTCGATAACAGCTTCCCCTTGTCTACTTAGTTTGCCAGCTGAATTCGTGTTAGGTTTATCTTGATCCCCGTCAGTTTCTTCAGACTTCGGGTGACCACTCTGGTTACAGTCACTGGATTCTTCTGACCGCCATTCGTCGCTATTCTCCTTTATAACTCCAGTATCACAGGTTGGTCCAGAATTTTGACATCTTTCAGACTCTAAGATTACACCATTTTGATCTCCGTCACAGTCAACGTCCAGCTTAGCTCGTTTTCTCGGGCTTCCAGAATCATCTTCGTCATTTTTTCTGTCAAAACTATCATCCACATAGCTAGTTTGTACACCGCTAGTACTCTCTGAACTCACAGATAGCACATCAGCTGCCGAGTTTGCCTTTCTACTAGGCTGCAGCTTAGTTTCACTGTCGCTTTGCTGCGTTTTGTTCGCCACTGCATTTAAGCCACAGACTTCGTTTTTAGCATTCTTGCTCAACCTCTCGCCGCCAGTGTGTGCGCTGTTTGTCACTCTATCAGATTTCTTTGATTTGGCGTCGTCATCAGAGCCTATTGCTGTTGATGTTTTCAGCTGTACCATGGAATGCTAAAATCAAGGACCAACCAATTTAGCTAATGGAGTTTATAATAAAGAAAAATATATAATGTTAATGCTGCAACAGGATACCAGAATATAAAATAGACATTTATATTACAGTCGGTCGGTTAATATCTGCCTTGAGATCGGGTGGCGGCGAAGCTGCAGTGGTTTGCGGCCTCGGACAAAAACGGAGACCCGAGACCGAGACCCGACAACCGAGACAGTTTGGTCTCGGTCTCGGTCAATTTTTTACCGTTACCGAGCATAAAAATAAATTTTTTTTATCAAAAGTTTTGAATGTTTTTTCGTACTACTGCGTCCTTCTAGAATAATAAAATGTTGTATCTGCTCACAAAAATTACCGCAAAATTTGCTAATAACAATATTACTAAAAACAGTAAAAAATTTATACTCAAACATCAACAAATACAACTGACGTCGTATGTATATTGTGAACGTTGAGCAGAAAAAACTTATTGTGAACGTTGAGCAGAAAAAAACGGGAATTTGTCTTTCTCCTTTTGTTTGGGTTTCACTTTTATTCTACACCGAAATTTAGATTTTTTCAGAAAATATATGGCTGCAATCCGACCAAAGCTGCTAAATTTCATTATTAACGGGTAAATATCTAAAATTGATAGCTTAACAGTTAGGCTTGCAATCAGCACGTCATATTATCGCTAAGAAATACTTTCAAAGAAAAATACACCTAGTCTTATCTTGCACAAATGTTACCTGCGAATCGTCTTTACGAATGCATGTGATTGGACTATTTACCGGGCTTCCGCTGTTACGATCACTACTGCTGAATGTCCCATTTTCAACCACTGAACTATCAATTAATTCGTCTTCGATAGCATCTGAAACAAAAATGAAAACGTTCGTTTGTTTGCAGCATTGATATTGTGGCAGATAGTTTGGTGTTGACTACATCTGGAAAGTATATGTACCAGGAAGCAAAAACAAAATCATTTTTCACTGTATATCGGGCCTATGTTACTTTTAGATAAGTAGCTGTAGATGTAAAAATCATGCCAAATTTGCAGCAGACTTACGATCGTTTTCGTTTTCCGGCTCTCCATTATAATACACATCGCCGTTCATCGCAATAGGATGAGGGGAAGCCGCTGACTTCATCGTTGACTGAACAGCATGACGGATCGCTGGAGCTCCGGTTTCACTAAATACACAATCAGTTCCAGACTTAGTATTATTCACACTGGGTATACAATAGCGGTTGTGCTATACTATTTTATTGCCGGTTGGTGCCGACTGGCGCAGTCAGGCGACCAGAGGACACCGCACGATAAATTTAGCGGAGTTCCAACTCGTATTTGTTGAAATATAAGCACCAAATCCAAAATTTGGCCGCTACTACTTTCAATTCACTTGCCTGACCGCGTAATGTATGTAGCCTAAAGATCCATACACGCGATGCACGAATACCAGAATCTAAAATTTGCTAAAAATGTGCAAAATTCGAAACAACATAAGACTAATAAACAATTCATTACCGTTGGCCATCTGGACCGACACACGTCACCACAAATATATTCTGAAACAAAAAATGCTAAGCAAAATCCGTGAAATAAAGTTCTTAATCTTATTCAGTTAAATTTGTGTCTGACGCTTTGCTGCAAAACATGTAGCAATATTTTGCGAATAGGCTATACAAAATCGTTTAAACCGAACTACGACAAAGCAGTCGTTCCAAAACTCATACGGAAAATCTGAGACAATAAAATTTATCTTTTGAGCAGGCGGATTCGTTAAAAGCGTTGAGGCATGAATTCTGATACCAATCATAAATCGAATGCTTTAACTAAGATATCGCCTTCCGGTAAGTGCGTTCAAACTTTATGTACGTACCTTTTCCAGAGCACGTAAAAATTTATCAGCGCGTTTGTAGTGTTTGGTCGGCGCAATTAACAGCTCGCATAAGCGTTGAATCGTGAACGGAGTCCTAAAACAGTTCCAATCTTCTTAAGAAGCTAAATAATACAATTTTAAGTAATACTTCCAATTTCCAAACCAATTTTCTGAATGTCGACATGACGGATTTTTGATTGATAACCTGTTGTAGTTAACATGTGACAATGGCGTTCTACCAGTTTAAATCCAAAATACTCCTCGATAACAACTGTTTTCACATCAGTCATTAAACTTTTAGTACATAATTTATCCTCCAACAAAACATAAAATCTTAAATAAAAAGTGTTCCACTGAACAGAATTCCTATTCGATTTCCAACATGATGCAATTCCGTCCACATCTTGGGTGCCAGAATGCGACAAAAATCCACACCATATGCAATAAACATCTCTAGCGCGAACCGAAAAATATACGTAACAACATTGCTAAACTTTCTGTTTGCTGATGACAATAATATTCACAAGGCGCTTCTGACGTTTTTGTTTTACAAATCAATTACAATACATACGCACCCGTCAAAACTATCGGCTGTCGTCAGAATGCGACTCATCATAGTCTCGGCCTTGATGTCTTCCACGTTTGGAACAGGAGGCAAATGATCAAAAGGCGCTGTTTCAATCATCATTCGCATAACAGATGCGAGTTTGTATTGAAACACTGGTCGAAGCAAGTCCCACGAAAACCTAAAAAAATAATTGATATATATGATACATATATCATCCAGGTTAAACTAGCCGCACGGTAGTCAGTGTTTTAATTTCAAACTGTACATACCAGGGTGATACCGGATATCCTGTTCCGGTTTAATATTCGACAAAAATTGATATCCGTATCCGGTTCCGGTATAAACCTACGTACCGGATACCGGATATTTACGGTTGTGATGCCAAATTGGCGCATGCAAATTTTACTACGGTGCTATAACATCTAGCCTTCCCATGAGCCGGTAAATGCAGTGGCTGCATTCCTATATTTCATTATAACTGTGTATAACCTTGTTCACGTTTCCTGTTTGCACGGACCCAACTCTGAAACACGCAATTTTCTTAAGACCTCAATGCTAAATCTATTTCGAGTTTACGGCTTAGCAAAATTGTTGTTATATAATTGTTATAATATTTCACCGGGCAAAATTTGGCTCTTAAATAAACAAACATTGTAATTTTGCGACAGAAGACATTGAACAAAATTGTTGAAAACAAGGCTAATACATATACGTACGGTAGTATTTCTTTGCAACAGAAGTAACTTACAATGGTTTTCCAGTTTTAGCAATGTATCCAAGATAATCATCTAAGATGGTTGGAAACAACTTGCTTGATGAGGAGAAATCTTAAAAATAAAGCAATCGTCAAGCTTGGTTTTGGTACAATCATTAATCAGATATTAAGTTATCCGACACCATACCGGATAATGACTTATCCCGTAACCGGATGGTAACTAATACAGCGTCTACAATTAATCATTGTTGGGAGTACATACGCGGGCTGCTCAAAAGCTTGGTTACTTAAATTAAAATTATAATCCAAAGTTAAGCAGTACCATATAGAGCCCTTCACGAGAATTTGGCTGCGGATCCGTAGGGTTTGAAGTCACGATGCACGAATTACCGTTCCGCTGCTTAACCACTGAACTACGCAGCCATGCAAACTTTTCGCTACAATGGCTCTATATACCGTCAGTTTGGTACTACAAGGTACGTATATGAATACGCCGCTAAAGAAACCGTCTGAGCTGGAAGTCTCGCTTACAGTTCCCAACCCCAAGACTTGTCCGGCTTTGGAGATGCAACCTTAAGCTGAATCAGCACATGATTGCCCAGTAAATAGAGTTCAACCGAACATACATACGTAAAAATTATGTCCTAAGAACGTACTTTTTACGGCATCTTGATAGGTTTCCAGAAAGTTGACCATGACAATATTAAGTGTAATGTATATATACAATAAGTTTAACTTTTGCTACAACAGATTGAAGAATTTAATAAACACAATTTTAGCGAAGACTTTCAATAAAGATATTTGGGCCGTCCTTAAATTTGTTCTCTATTCTTTCACCAAAGGCTTCTCGTTGTCAAAATTCGAAAAAATTTCATTGAACATAAAACATTAAAAGAACATTCGAGGAAAGCCAAAAACAACTTTAAAATAAAAATTTACATTAGAATTTTATGCCAGAATTGCGTTGCGTTCTCATGTTCTTTGGTCGTGAGGTTGGCGCCACCCCGTTGTTGGCGCGAGCGAAAGGTCCGAGGTTCGATTCCCAACGTGACCATGTTTCCCAGAAATTAAGAGAAAAAACCATGTATATTCGCAGTACTTCGAGGAAAAGGGATGTCCCGACACGACCGTACATTTCACAGAATTTTCCTAATTCTTAGGGAATTCCGTAAACTAAAGCCTTTCATAGTTGCCAAACCACTAGCTATGACAGATTTCATATTTACAGTACTCAGTTTTGTTAATAACCATACCTGAATTCATTACCAAAAAGTATTGAAACAAGCAAACTTGGTGCAAAAGCCTTTTTAACAGTCTTTCGCTCTGTTTGTTGGTTATTGATCACTGCATCCCTCAGCGTTTCAGTAGTTCCTTGCGGCAAAACTTTTCAAGAAATTTCTGCCGATGTACATACGACAGCCAACCAAACTAATCGTGAAACAAGGCATTTGCCTGAATGGCAAATATATGGTCTCCGCGAGTCAAACAAAGCAATGAAAAGTTTGAATTGACTTTTTCTCTAAACATCAAATTCAGAAAAATTTAATACATATGCAGAAGGGAAAGATAGATTTTTTAGATCTTGCAAGCCGGCGTTTACTGAAGATTGAACATTTGACAATATTTGCATATTTGGGCTTCTCGTGAGCCTAAAATTCTTCTGTGCACAAATGTAGATTTTAGAAAAGTTCATTTGCTGATGTCCTAAGGCCCTCGTTAATACCGACTAAAATTTGCAATGTTTACATAGTTCAAATAACCTTTGCCGGTCAAAAATCGTTTTGTATATTAGCCTTCCAGCAAAAATCAGTATAATATAAAGTGCTGAATGTTCTACCAGAAGAACTTATGTAGTGAAGCAAAAATAGCATTTTTTTCAAGTTTATATCACAATATCTAGATAGATTTTCAACAAATATATTTCTGTGCTGTCAACTACGTTTTCTTGTTAAAACCGAAATCCTTTTTGTTCGTGCAAGGAATGCGCATGCGGAGTCGGTTTAGATTACAGTTTTAAAAATGTTTCTTTTGCAGTTTCGGTTTTTCTGATTATTCAAATTCACGACTTGGTACCTTTTGCATGCCAAGTGGACATTAATAAAATCGCCCCCCTAAGGTCGCAAAACTGACCATCGGTTTGTCCTGTACTTAGTGAAGCTAAGATGCTGTTGGGCTGAGTTACCGTAGCAGAGCTGCTAACTGGCTGCACGAATGCCCATGACAGGGCCGCCTCAGCTTGTTACAGTGTACGGCTTTTAGCATGCAAATTTACAATATCATCATCAGCAAGGCCGAAACTAGTCTTAAGCTCATTCTAGACTTGACCTTAGGCATAGGTTTAGGAATATGCTTATTCTATGTAGCGGCCCCGGCCTATACATTGGTTCATCACATAAAAACCGGTCCAAATTAATGCCTATTATTTTCAAGGTTTTAACCAATTTTGATAGATCATAAAAGCTACCAGCATAACATTTTAACTGTGAAAGTTACGCCCTGAAAAGGCATAGGAAAGGTGTATATTTGTTAAAAATTTTTGCTTAGAATTCGTTATAAAACTTTTAAAAACGTTCTCATTTACTTACAAGACATATTTCTTGCAAGATTGTCGCTAGCGACATAAGAGTCACCGCCCGACGGCGGTAACAAAAAGTGTGTAAAATTTCAAACAGCATCCTGTTTGAATTTTCGGTTCGTGAAAACTTTTTTCCCGTTTTCCCTTGATTCAGTGCAGGAATTATTTACCAAGGTTTTCCTTTCAGAAAAAAGTTTCACCGAACCGAACCAAAGAAATCATGGTTAAATGTTTTACCGAACCAAAACAATGCAAAACTCGAAAGAAATATTACTGACCTGAACCAAGGCAAAACTTTATGCTGCCGCATATCTTTATTGGGCATGAAGCAGGTGACTCACAATTTTTTGGTTCTAGAACAGTCTGGTAGCAAAACATTTCGTGTTAATATTTTACGTATTTGTCGAATTTCAGGGATGTCCTGTTTAAAGCTAATATTTTTGGACAGATTTCGGAACAGTTTCGAAGCCCAGATTTTTCCAGAACTGCCGATACCAGTGATGGAGTCAGCGATTTCTGAAAGAGGCTTTGCGGCGCGAGATAAAATAACCATTTTAATAATAGTGACCAGCTTTATTAAAAAGTTTGGTTATGATTGTGATCAAAATACCTTAAAGCGAGGTGTCACCTACTGTTTTTGCAGTGGTTGAGAGAGCTACGATGCAGATTTTTCTCGTAATGCGGAGATAGCTGGGACGGTTTTAATAGTTACTGCAATAATCAAATTTATTAGGGTTTTGGGACTGAATTTGAAAGACGTAGCTAGGTGGAAATTGTGTAGGGTTTGTGATTGCTCGCGTCGACATGTACTACCAGTGACATCCTAGCCAATCCAGGTAGCACACAAACGCAAAATTTTATAATCCGGTCATCAACAAATATTGTAAATTTGTAGGCTTCATATTCCATCGGAGATATATGTACGTATTGTATAATTTAGATTGTTGAATAAAAAGAAGGGGTTGAATTGTGCGCTTTTTTACGATTTTATTTATTCTGTGTTAATAATACAGTTAGTTAACACCCATGTCCGGGTATTCCGGTTATTTCGGGTATTTTGACCGGCAGATTCTTAGTCTAGCAAGCTACCACTGAGCCATGCCGCCTCACGCTGACCTGCTGAGTTTCTACGTTTTTAAGGTAAATGTATGCATGTGCCTAACTGGGTGCGGCCGGATATTCGGTTGCGGTTTAATAACGGCTAAAAACTGATATCCGTATTCGTTTCGGTATCCGGTATAAGCCAGAGTGCAACCGGAAATACAGTTTACCGGAAACGGAACCGGAACCGGAATTTCTAAAATTACCGGAACAGGAACCGGCATGTGAAAAATACGTGCTGCCGAAAAAATTATATATTATTGGTGAAATAACTTTAGTTGAGGATAGGTTGTGTTTAGATTTTCATTATCCACTGAAGTGAAATTTATCTTCGATCTCGATAGTTTATTTTCGTAGAAAATTAAAAACGATGAAATTTAGCACTACCAGAATTTTTAATTCAGGTAAAAGTTTACCGGAACCGGAAGGTGAACAAATGCCTGGTTGTACCTGGTATAACCCTGGCGGATATTTACGGTTTTGGTGCCGAATTTCATAAAACTGCTTTTTCAACTGATTTCAACTGAATGATTTTAACATCTTGTTGCGATTAGATTTCTTTGCAAGCCAAGAAGTTCATGTTTCCATACATGTCAATGTCAGCTACTTTTAACTTATGTTTGTTGGTTAACCTTGTAAATAAATGATTGTGGTTTTTGAAAGGTGAACCTAAATTTGTGAATGCCGAGGGAGGTCCATAATGACAATTTAGCGCTGCGACAGGAACACTTACCTTTGATGTCAATGAAAGGACAAGAGGTTCAACTTAAGTACGCAGGTAATAGGTGAGGGCACTGAATATATACGTATATAGAATTGTAAATTTATACATACATATATATATATTTTTGCAGGAACTGAAACAGGAACAGTTTGGATATATAAATATTGTTGCACCGTAAACACTGGGAGAGATCTGAACACTTGGAAAGATCTGAGGTGCCTGACTCTGACTTTCTCATTCAGGTCAAGGAGACATTGTGGGTTACATAACGCATAAGTCCCTCAGTGTATTTTGGAACCGGTCAGACAGAAACTAGACAGATCAACCGTAAAAACCCGAGAGAATGGCTTTAAAGCTAACTTGAGAGACGTGAGATGCGCTATGTATAAGGTATACCTCTTCAGAAACTTCAGGATTCGTCATTTGTGAATTCTGTGTATGAATATTTTTTGCTCAGGCCTTGAAACCTCAATTTTTAGCCCACGGACCCGCGCCGGAGCTTCAACTTTGAGAAATTTCGGTTTGGGATCTAACTTTGAAAAATTCTGGGTCAGGTTCCGGGTTTTGGATTTGCGGAATTCCGAGTCTGGGTATTTGTTTCTAAATGTTGCAACTCTACTATATAGTAATGCAATAATTGTGCAGTCCACTGAACAATGAGCGATCACTGAGTATATAAGTGTGGATAGAAGGCGTCAGGAAGTTCAAATGCTTGCGCAGATTTTAGTAGACTCACACCACAAATCCTACAGTGAACACCTTACCACTACGTTGTGGCTTTGCAGTCTGGCTGTCTTGTTACTTGTCTTGTTGCATTCATCATCGACTACATATATATATGGTGACACGTATAATACTACCGAACATAATTTTTGCATCGAAATCGTAACAATTTTGAATCGGAATTTTAACCAGAATCACGTAATCGTAATTCAGTTTGCACCCTATCTGATATATACGTATACATACTTTGTGGATTTTAACATTTCGAAAATTTAAAATTTGGATTCGGTATAATCTTGCCTGACGCGCTGCATAATTTATTTTTTATGCATGTAAACGTAATTTTAACGCAAATTACTCAAATATGCGTTAAGACTGTGCTAAACTTTACTGTGCCGGACGCCACCGCACGCCGCTATGCCTTGCTAACAAAAATGTAGGCAAAATCTTTTTGGAGGTGTGCGGCAATTATTAATAAAAATATTATCGTTCCACGCGGCGACGAGCGGCGAGCATATAGCTCAATTGTTAAGGCTCACGTTTATAGTCATGCAATGTTATAATGCTTCTGGACTACTGGTTTTTAAACACCATGTCCGTATTAAAATTGATATCAATATCGGCAAAATTTGTATATATAACTGGCTTCTCCACAGCGGGGGGCGGGGGGCCCAGCACTTTTCGAAATTTTCATTTCCCCCCGGCGATTTTTTTCAGGGCATACAGCATTCGAAAGTACCTTGCAGCTGCAAGTTCAACCCGCCTCAGCTTTATGATAAACTGAAGATATGACTAATATACAAAATATATATTAATCACAGTTTCAAAATATAGATTATCTATATTTTATATAATTGTGCTTCTTTCAACTTCAGGTTAAGTTGTCAGTATATACGTAATATTAGTTAAAATTATTGTTATTAGCGTTTGCGAGAAATTTTTGTCATGTTGAGCGATGAGTAATCTTAAGTTGAGTTGGAAACACGGTCTAGAATGAAAAAAATGGTCCAAAAAGTCGGTTTGCAAAATTTTAAGCCTGCCCCCCAGGACCCCCCAGATCATCTGGGGGCCCCCAGGAAAACTGCCCCCAGCAAAATCAGCTGGCCCCCAGGAAACTCCTGCCCCCCCCAGGAATCGCCCCCCGGCCGAAATTTTCAAGCTGTGGAGAAGTTAGTATAATACGTAATTGGCATTTGCAAAAATTTTGGTATCGGCACATTATTGGCGCTTATTTAGAATAAGCGCCCATTTGCAACTATCATCGATTAGTAATAGGTTTTCAAACTCATTTATTACATGGTGTTGTTGAACTCAAAATTGATACAGGAGTAGTAGAGCAAATCATATGCGAAAAATGTGTGCTGAATTTTGAGCCGCAGCATTCACTGATTTGAAAGTTAACTGGTGATAGGTGCTACGCGCATTTGTGAATACGGTTCAAAATGTCGTTTTCCGTATAATTTAACATCTTTTGTCATAGTTTGTTAGTTAACACAGTTTAGTGTGTTTGTTGCAGTACTCTGTATTCTGAGCTATTTCTTTACGCAATTCATTGCTCGTTGTCCGTTCTACCTGCTCCAGCTTCGAGTAAACAATGCACGGCATACAGGTGAGTCTGTGGTATTCGATATTAAATTGATTTGTTTTATTTCTTTTTTCATTTTTAGTTTTCTTTTTATTTTGTCATTATTGCGAAAATAAAGTGGAATTGCGAATGGAATATTTACGCATATGATGTATGCTATGGGACGGTTGGAAATATATGTTGCAGTTTTCGTGTATATATGCGTGCGTTATACGTGTATATATACGTACATGTGTGCTCATATCGTTGTGTATACAACAGGGGGCTCGGGAATATATTCCTCGCCGAAATTTCTTGGAAGAAAGAAGAAAATGAAACATTTTCACATGCTGTAAAGTAAATCTGGTAGAGTAGAAATAATATTAGATGTCATAATTGGTTCGAAATACAGTTATGGCTACACATCCTAGCTTAATATTTTGAATATAATGCTGTATTGGTTTCTTATGTATCTCTTGTCCACTTGCTCGCTGTGGATTTTTGCTTTATTATTGTTGTTTTTTTATTTTTATGTGAATGTCGTGGTTTTGTTTTTCGTTTCATCTGTCGTTGCTGTGGTTGATGTTGTTGTTGATGATGATGTTGTTGTTGTTGTTGTTGTGGTGGTGGTGGTGGTTGTATGGTTGTTGTTGTTTCTCTTTCTCATTCGCTTTCTTGGCGTACTCTCTGTTGCTGTATTCTAAATATCTTGTTTTCTTTGCTTTTGAAATTTACGCTTTCAGTGGAAAGTTACACTTGTTTTAAATAAATAAATAAATATATAGATCAGTGTTAAAAATAATGCTGTATCGGTACGTACATGAATAATGTTATTTTTGGCTGAGGTGACAGTTTTGATGGCATTTGCTCAATTGTGATGGTCAGTCAGCGGTGCGGTGTTGTATGAACGACATAGTGAGTTGTGTATTAATATTATTTCTTAATATTTTCTTAGGCTTTGGTAATTGCTTAGACAAAAGTTTAGGCTTAGGCTTGCGTGAATGCGAGGGGTTTGTGGCAGTTTTTACTGGCGTATCTTTTTGTTTAGGTAAAGCGATATTTTTATATTCAACTGTAATTAGCGTCTCAAAGTAAATTTAGATTAGGTTCGACCTAACGAGTCGTTTGTTGCCAGTTTTAGTCGAAAAAAGATTTTTAGTAAGCGAAAAATATTTTGCTAATTTTGTTGGTACATTTGGTTTTGAAACGCCAGATGAGCTGAAAACCATACTTACTGATACCGAAATTGGGAAAATGATGTTTTTTCATTTTTCCGATCGAAATGGAAAAATGGTCAAAAATGAGTTTTTACGGCAATTTTTTCGGCGTTCGTCCCTGGTACGTAAACGCTCACTGAAACTTAAGCCTAAACCTGTGGGCAAGTGTACCAGGAGGCTACAGTTGAATCCTGGCAAGGATTTTCATCTCAACTGTCGCTTTACTAAAGTGGACCGTAAACAAGGCCGGCAGGTTATACGTTAGGCGGACGGCTGAAGACACAACACTCGGCGAGCGCTGTTTCTGAGCAATCGTAGGTGGGTCGTTTGTTTTAAACCCGGTTACAAACAGCCGATAATCCGCTTGGACAGGCGTATGCGGATCTTGTACACTTTCACCCACATTTAAAAGTATGGCTTATGCATCTTAGCAAAATGTTGTGGTAAAGGCTTAGGTTTAGGAAAGACTATTTTGTACGACACCGCGCGTCACTGGACGTCGCCATTGGCTGCTGCTCAACACTGGGCGATGCCGTCCGCACGTGCGGTGGCGAGTATAGCGCAGCCCCAAGCTTAAGACTAAATCTAAGCCTGTGGAGGGAAAGTATACAGGAGTGGAGTATGGGATTGGACACATATTGTGTGTGACCTTGAAAGGTTCGACTAGTTGCATACTCCTGTCTAAAAAGGTGTCATCAGCTCTTGCTATTACCTACCAGCAGGGTTCCAACCGTAACTAGATTTGGTCGGAAGCGGAATCGGAATCAAATTTTCTTGTCGAAATTGGAATCAGAATCGGAATTTAAGTTTTAGTAATACTATCAAAAGTAAGTGTATTACTTTCGTCGCCATATGCCAGTATGTATTATTGTTTAAATTTTCAGTACAATTAGTTTGTATCTAACGTATGATATTAACAGAGTCTTGCCATTTCTCAGAGTTAGCCGTAATTATATATACCTTGTAACGAGATCTAGCGTTTTACAAATATTTCAATGAAAACTCGTCACCGAAAAATCGGAATTCCGGCGTCGGAATCAGTCGGAATCAGAATCGGAATGCAAATTTTATCGGAATTTTAGCCGGAATCGTAATTCCGGTGGAACTCTGTTAACCAGTAACTGGTCTGAAAATAGGTTATTTCCAGCTTTCTATAGACATTATATATATAATTTCGCTATATTTGTATAGCTTTCAAATTTCTTGCTTACAATTTCATTTTCGACACTTCTTCACAACTGTGTCCGTTCAATGTTGAGCCTGTGTGAGGTTTATATATTTGAACGGCAGTGCAATTCTCGTGCTGCAAATAGCATTTTGTGTTTTGTTTGTTTTGTTGAAATTAGTGCATGTACGCACGCTAGTTAGTGTTCGATCTATAGCTAATAATAGTTGTTTAGTGTGCTTTTCAAATCGTCGCTGTAAAGAGATGATTGTCATCATATAAGTGATTGTGAAGTGAATGTTGGGTTGTGTTCTTGTCTTCCCTGATTGAGAAAGAAATATTTATGCTCAGGCTTTCGTTTGTGATCTTTGGGTGGGTCGATCGGCGTCGATGCGTAAATCGGCACTTGGAGTGTCGGCTTTGGCATTGCAAAAAATGTTGCCGATTATTTGTCGATTCGTTTTGCGCTTCACTTAACAGTGAGTTGGAATCAAGGTTCCAACGTTCACAGGAAACAGGAACTTTGAGCCAATTTTTTCGTCGGAACAGGAACCGGAACCCGGGACAGGAATGTCGGGGGTGGGTATATCCGGAGGGGTATTGAGACCTTATTGAGCAAGAGATTTGTGTATAATTTGATGAGGATATGCTGGTTTGGTTGTATTTCTCAGTGGTTTAGAGAGCCACAAGAGTTGCAATTTTACACAGGATTAAATATATTTTAATCAGCGGTGCCACAAAATTATTAACTTTTTAAAAATGACTTTTGGTAAAATTACAAAATTCGAATCAATATACAATGTCTAGGTCCCAAAGGTCGGTTGATACGTTTTCCAGTTCAAAGATACAGGAACAGCAATATTTACAGTTTGGTGGTAAATTATATACGATATACCTACACATCAACAAGGTGCAGCCGGAATTACAATTTACCGGAACCGGAATTTGAAAACATTACCTGAAACGGAACCGGAAAATGAAAAATACATGCAACCGAAAAATTCATTGTAATTTTCGTTTTTGCAATATTATTGGTGAAATAACCCTTAGTTGGACAGAGAGGTATTCGCGTTAGCTGCAGTATTTTAGATTTTCATAATCCACGGAAACGAAATCTACTTTCGATGGTTTATTTTCGGCGATTGTGAAGGTTTGCATACTACGTATATATACTAAAGAAATCTATTAAGTTTTTATTGTCATTTCTAGTAAAACATCTTAATTTCCAGGGACAAAATTTTAATACCGGAGTTGTTAATTGTGGTAAAAATTTACCGGGACCGGAACCGGAAAGTGAACAAAAGCCGGAACCGGAATTCCGGTTGCACCTTGCTACACATATTAAGTTGTCGAAGTAAGAACCGCATGGTTATGAAATGTTTGCTCTCGAACGTTGATTTTGATATGTTGATTGTTCGCCAGCGAAGCGAGCTTCAAAATTTCGGTGTTTCTCTGTAAGTTTCATTCTAGGCTTGTTTTCGGGAGCAGGGTGGTTTGAGTCAGAGACATCCCCCTGCGTACGACAATATACAACGCATGTTTGTTTGTGTTGTGGTGATATCAAAATTTTTGCCATACGTATGATAAACAGTCGTTATATCTGATATATTATACATCATTTTATAGTATGAACACGAAGATTTAAACCGTAATAATTGTAAACGGTTATAATTCTACGGGAACTGTTCATTTCAATTATTTTTTCAAACACAAACGCAAAAGACATCGCAGTTTGATGGTCAAACGCATTGATATACGGCAGCAAGTGAAATTGAATGCATTCAACTCATTGGCAAAAAGGTACCAGCAAGACGTAGAATCGGCAGTTTTTTCGCAGTGTCGATTACGATAAAAGTGACGATTATTGCCGATGTCGATTAACCAACACATCGCTAACGTGTATATGTCGTAGACAAATCTGCTATTCTGGCCAATTACCAATTAGCCTAGGCCAATCTGCTATTGGAAGCAAATACGAGTTTGGTATACGCCAAAAATAGCGATTGTGAGATGTCGCAAAACAACAGTGATGTAAGACCAACGCTGATTGGTTAACAGTATTGTGTCTATCCAAATGATCAAATCTGATTGATCAATAAGTTCAATAGCAGTTTAGCCCATACAAAACTGCGATTACATAAAATAGCAGATTGGTCTAAGCCAATTAGCAATTAGCCTGAATAGCAGTTTGGCCTACGACATATATATTTTCATTGTTTCTTAACGACAACGTTTGATTGCAAGTTGTTTTTATTATTACGTAGCGTTCAGACATATTTTCTGTTTTTTCTCTCATCAAACATCAAAGTGTTGTTTAATTTTTAGTTGGCTGGTGTAAAAATGGAATTTTGTGAAATTTATTGTTTCTGATGGTTCCGGGCACACGTTCGTAGCGTTTGCGTCTATGATTGGTTACAGCGCTGTGGGCAGATTTTTATGTTTCGTCTCGTTTGTTAATGTTTGTTCCATTAGTTTTTGCTAGAAATTGGTGTCTGGGGCAGTATTTTTTAGACTGGTGGTAGCTGTGTATTTAGTAGGTAATTAGTATTTAGTAGAGTATTTTAGAGTGGAAATTGTTTGCATTTTAATTTGGCAATTTTTCGCTGCCCAGGCAGTTGGCGATTGCGCAAAAATGGTTCGAGTTTGAAAATTATTGTCTGTTTTGTATGTTTCGTTTGATTTTGCATAAACTGTATATATGTTACTTACAATGATTTTATCATGTCGAAAATTTTTTTGTATCAGGGATATACCGGATATTGATTTTACCCGGATAGCGGAACCGGAGCCGGATAGTAAATTTTGTACCGGGACTGAAGTCGGATGTTAAGCTTAATATAGCATCTAAATTTGTGCACTGTTGGAAGTATTGAGTAGTGTAAAAATTGTATTGATGGATTTAAGATTAATTGTTGGCTTGAATTTATATATGTATTTATATCGACATTTGGCAACGGTATTTTAACTTGCCAAATAAGTTTGTAAAAAGCTTCAAATAAGCAAACTACTATCGAACTGATTGACTTACTTTTACATATTGTATCAGTCAAACATGTAATGTAAATGTTTGCATGTGACCATGTACGCTCACAATGTTTATGGGGTTACAATCACACTGAAAAACTAGACATAGGTGACGAGTGTCATTCCGGGGGCGCAACAGAATATATCTCAGCATATTCCTAATAGCATTAATCCTAGACAGGAATGGGCGGAGACCGGCTATGAAAAGTATCGGTTATTTTTGATCATCATCGAAAAACCTCAAAAAATTTTAAAGTGAAAACTGGATGCCCTTAAAAGGAACATGGGCCTAACGACCATTGCAACCCAACACAACGCTACAAATACATAGAATATTATAATAGGGGTCGTTGTTAATGTGCTAAAATGCATCGCAGGGGCATGTTAAGCTTTGTCATGTAAACACTTTGGGTATTATAAGCCACGGAACGAAGAATTGTACGATACGTTCTGATATTTGAATGCAATCTAAATGTTACATTTGAATTCATTATCCTGCTCCGGCCGGATACTAGAGAGTATCCGGCTCCGTCAGTTTTTGGTATCCGGTCGCACCCTGATATATACTTATATTTATATACATATATATGTAAACGTAGTAGTAGAATCAAATTAAGTACTTGACTTGAAATATGCGTGTTTCGAAAGGCGAACACCGCTGTAGCTGTATTTACTTTGAAAAATGGTCAGTTTTTCTGTAGTCATCTTTGTTGTTGCTTTCGTTTGAAATCGGACAGAAGGAAATTACGGATTTTTTTAAGCTTTTGAGTATCTCTAGCAATGGTTATAAATTTAGGTAGCAAAGCGCGTTTGAGATGCTTATTTAGAATAAGGGCATAGCCGGGATGGGGGTTCAGGAGTGTCAAACTCAAAGCCTACTTTTTGTGTTTGGAATACAGGAAACCCACTTTGAAATTTTTATGAAACGTGCCCCCCCCCGTGCCGCTATCCTCGCTAAGCCCAGTGTCGTGAAGTGTGGGTTCTTTTACAGTTTCCACCCCCCCCCTACCCCAAAGTTTAGGCTTAGGTTGATGTCAGGGGCAACTGGAATTCCGGTTGCGGCATTTTTTAACGTTCCGGTGACGGTAAATTTTTAGCGGAATTAAAAATGACGGTATTATATTTTGGTCTGAGGAAATTAAAATATTTTGCTAAAAATGATTATAAAAATTAAATAGATTTCATTAGTATACTATGTAAACCTTGACAATCGCCGAAAATAAACCAGCGAAGGTAAATTGCGCTTCCGTGGATTATGAAAATCTAAAATACACCAGATAGAGTGAATGCCTATCGCCCCAACTAAGGGTTATTTCACCAATAATGCAGAGGAAAAAATTAAAATGAATTTTTCGGTGGCATGTATTTGTCATTTTCCGGTTACGGTAATTGTTTCAGATTCCGGTTCCGGTAAATTGTAATTCCGGTGACACGCTGGTTGATGATGGGTTTAAGCGTAGACTCAGCTTTAAGAATGGGCATCAATGCCTTTGCGGTAACCTAAAGCTGAGGTGATGGCTGCTACGTCGTAACTTTAAAAATGTCGGAGGAAAAGTGTACAAGAGCTGGCTGAAGTGTGCGTTTGGGAAGATTGTTTACTTCTCTGAAGAGATTACAGAATTACAGTTGAGAACCGGTGGAATTCGTTACGAATTTGCTCGTTTTTGCGTTGGAGTTGTGAGACTTTGAGCGTAGGCAGCTGTTATTTTTTTGTTGAGAAAAGTTAATTGAAATTGTGTAGAATTTTGCTCGAGATCGTACAACGAGGATTTTTGTTTTTGGCGTACAAACTCGTGTCAGACGGCGGACCGACCGCGATTCACATTGTAGAGATGTGCCGATTAATGGGCATCGATTCAGCGTCGGCAAAATTTCAAAATAAGAATCGGCGTCGGCTTTGATATCGGTACATCCCTATTATAATAGACATGTGCCGATTAAGCGGCATCGGTAATAATCGACACTTTGGGCAGTGCAGAAAATGGACGATTTTTTGCCGATACTTTTTACACATAACAGTCAGTTTGAATTCTATCAATTTCATTTCTGGGCGCATATCAATTTGTCTGGTCAGGAAAACTGTTATCTCTTTTGCGGTTGCGGTTGAAAAAATTAATTGAAATGAACCGTTCGTCTAAAATTATAATCGTTTATGATGGTTAGGGTTTAAGTCTTCATATAATGATGTAATGTATCCTATCTGTTTATTAAGCATGGTGTACTAAAGTTGGAATCGGCGTCGGCATCGGCAAAATTTCAAAATAAGACTCGGCGTCGGCAAAAATTTTGATATCGCCACATTCCTATTATAATAGACATGTGCCGATTAATCGGCATCGGTAATAATCGACACTTTTCGTTAGTATCGGCATGGGCAGTGCAGAAAATGGTCGATTTTTTGCCGACACCTTTTGCACAAAGCAGTGAATTGGAATGGTGTCAGTTTCGCTATTGGCGTATATGAATGCGTCCGATCAGGCAAACTGTCATCTGTCTTGCGGTTGTGGCTGAAAAAATGAACTGAAATGAACCGTTCTCATAAAATTATAATCGTTTATTGTTGTTAAGGTTTAAGTGTTCGCATCTTATAATGATGTAACACTGTATCCTTGTTTGTTGTTTAAGCATCGTTTATTCTTAGTATATCTCGGCCTCGTTTCAAACAAAAAAAGTTTATCAAAATCGGTTCAGCGGTTGCTGAGATTGTTTTCAGACGGACGGACATCCACCTTTGGACCCCCAAGCACAAAAAATGTAACGCTTCGCGTTTCGCTTAGCTCAATGATGTATATGTTTCAGGATTGTGTTATTCAAGTCTGATCTCGGTGTGTGCCTTAACTCTTTAATTAAAGTTAACATTTTACTATGTAATCCTTATCCATCGACTGTAATTACTGCCACACTGTGCAATACGTGTCATCTGCGTTCTGTGCTTATTTGCCGGAATATACAGCAATTCCTGTTAATTCCTATTTGCGGATAGCGATTTTGTTGTGTTCACATCCTGAGTTTCATTACTCCTGTTCCGATTATTTATTTTGAAGTTTGATTGAATTGCGTTTTTGGTGAATTTGAACGCTTAATTTTATTAAAATACGTATACGGCATTTGCCGGTAATAAAAATAATACATACCTAATAGTTGTAATTCTATCGAAAATAATAATAATAATAATAATAATAATAATAATAGTAATAGCAATAATAAATAATAATATTAGTGCTAATAAATAAATAAATAAATAAATAAATAATAATAATAATAATAATAATAATAATAATAATAATAATAATAATAATAATAATAATAATAATGGGTACGTGCTGGTCTGATGACAAGCACGAAACAACTGGGTCTAGCTCAAAACAGCTCACATCGACTGCCGGATATACGTCAAGCATTTCCGGTGTCGGTCCAGTGATTATTGGCAATTATAATGGAGGGGGTGTGCCCGGAACTGGACCAGAACAGCCGATATCCGGTTTAGGCAGTGGTGGTAATGGTATGATTGGGGGTCCAACAGGGGGCACTGTGTCTATACATTCTTCTATGCATGAACAACAACAACATTCCAGTTGTAACAATGGTTCGGTACAGCAGACGCCGTTTCTGTGCGGGACTACGAGTAGTTCGAGCTTAGCTGGGGGTGGTGTCATATCGATGGGCGGGGTTGAACCCCCTGGGACAACAGGTGGGGTCAGTAGTTCGTCAGGGTCGGGATGTCATTCGGGAATTACTGGAGCTAATGGGATTGGCGGTATAAATAGTCATCATGGTTTGCATCAATTTGGAACACAAGGCTCAGGAGGTTCAGCGATAGCTGCTATGCCTTCAGGGGTGAATGATTTTGGTAGTGGATCGAGTCAACTTGGCCTCGTGGGATCGGGACCAACGACTGTCGGTGGACCTACAACAACCGCATCTGGTGCGCCGAAAATATTCATCGCGTTGTACGACTATGAAGCGAGGACTGATGAAGATTTGTCGTTTAAGAAAGGCGAGCAACTCGAAATATTGAACGATACACAAGGCGATTGGTGGTACGCGATGAGTCGGACGACTGGCAACTGCGGCTATATTCCGTCGAATTATGTCGCTCGGTTGAAATCGATTGAAGCTGAACAGTAAGTCGAGTCGAATGGGTGTGTTTATATTTTTAAAATGTGGGATATCATGCAGTAATAGGACGGTAAGTATTACGTATATTTGAAAGAAGCAAAGTTCAAAGCGGTACTGGATTATACCGAAATCGGAATCGGAGCAGCAAAATCGCATATGTACTACTGTGTTGGCCGTGGTCACGAAAAAAACAAGCATAAGGGTAGCGCTATACTCGTCGGGCGGCGCCGGCTGCCGGCGCTCGGCACAGTAAAAAGTTTGCCGCGCGGCGCTGTAAAACTTTTTATTAAAAATTGCCGTATGCTGGCGTACCTCGCGTTGAAATTATCATTATTCCACTCGCGTATGCTTGTATGATTTGTGTTCCATTCTATGCTTGGACGGGGAGCTTTGGCACCTTCCCCCCTTAAAACGATCAAGTGGTTCCAGCGGTTTCAAGCATATTGCATATTATTTTTGTTGAATCTACTGTAGGCATTTTGTATATTTTTTAATGCTAAATATATATACGTATGGAAATAAATATTTTAATTTTTTATGTTTTTTGTATTTTGATGTATCTTGATGTATATACATGTATAATAATATATATATGTATGTATATATTGTATATATACGTATATATTTTATATATGTACAGATGGACGTTTGAATGAGCTTATGTAGAGAAAACAATGGAAATGAATAAAAAATACAATTAATTATTAAAAGTTTCTGGGGCAACGATGAACAACGCTAATGATTTTAAAGTGCGTTGCAGTATGTTTCAATGAAATTATTCGTATATTCTGCTGTTGTTGTTTTTTCATTTATCTTTTATTGTTTGTTAAACAATGAAACGTTTGAATTTTAAATATAAACACCAATTAATTGTATAAATTTGGGTGAGAATTATTTGTTTCAAATATGGTCTGTCTGTATATGCTTTGCGTTGCAGGTATCTTTGTTTTTCAGTGCATGGACTATTCTGAAATTTCAAAATTTGTCGTAAATTTCAAAATTTTGTCGTAAATTTCAAAATTTGTCGGAAATTTCAAAATTTGTCGGAAATTTCAAAATTTGTCGGTACTTTCAAAATTTGGACTCTCGGTGCACTTTTGCCGACATATAAAGTTATAAGACTCAGATTGCGAAATGGTTTCGGCTTTAGGCGTCCTACAATTTGACCGAATCCGTATCCACCATTGCTAATTTGACGAACCGAATCCGAATCTTGCATGTTAAAAATTTGAGTTATATCTTTAATTTGTTTCAGAATATCAACGCAATGCCAGCCGCATAACTTTTAAACGTTAATATATTTCGTGTCCGACCTCAGTTGTGAGCTTTGTGACCTGAAACAAAAAAAATTTTTATTAATATAACAAGATATATAAAAATTTGAATGTTCAAAACTGAAAAACATATTGCCGAACATTGTTGGGATTCGCGTTTTTTGATTAGACTTTTTCACAACCGAATCCAAATCCAACCCACAAATTTTTGCCGAATCCGACTCTGAACCTTTGTTGCCACCCTGCTTCAAAGACGCAAATTCTTTGAAATCGCATTGCGAATCGGTTTTACCACTCTCTCTGAGGTGCCCGACCCACCCCCAGGAAGTTTGCGGGGCGGTAACTGGCTAAGCCTAATATCTGAGGCTAAACCTAAACTTATATATAATGGTATATGTGTACCAGAACCTTATTTTGTTGTGAGAAAACTACTGTCGAAATTTATAAAACACGCATGATTGTAGGTGTTGCCACCAAAATTTAATAGCTTCCTCTATCGTGAATTTTGGATTATCGCAAATAGAAATTTTGGCAACGCTCGTTGTAGTAATTAGTTAACTGTTAGAATTGTTCAGTCTTGCTTTAGCAAAATTTTATTGTGGTCGTTTTTGATATCCGTCATGGGTGGGGTTCCCACTTACCAACCCCCCCCCGACCACAAAAAAATTTCCACCCGGTTCAGCAACTTCCCCCTGCTCAACATTTCATCCCTCGGTTAATTTTACGTTCTTTAAGTGTTACATTTTTGGGAAGCCATTTAAAGTTTACGCAAACCAATATCTAAGTTTAGTTAAGCTATAATTTAAGTTATGTAGAAGACGCGATTCAGTGCTACTACAATAGTTACTAAAACCCATTCACACGTGTAAGTTTTTGCAGCCAGAACTCGCAGCTGCAACTTGCATGCGCAAGTTTGGTTCACAAAGCAGCTTTGAAGTTCTTGCAGTTGCAAAATTATTCACTGGAATTTATGCTATTGAATTTAATTCGCAGCTGTGAACGCAGTTGCAATTCGCTTGAATTTTCTGCATCTGCAGTTTGATTGGTCAATCGAAAAGTTCCTTTGAAAATACTTGCAGCTGCAAATATTTCGTGCAAGTTGCAGCTGCGAGTTCTCGCTGCAAACCGTTGCACGTGTAAATGGGGCTTAAAATAAGCGTAGTAACTAGATATCTGTAACTTAGTTTAAAGCAACTATATATATACATATATATCTTGTTTTTAGTAATTCTCGTCTTTGCCTGTGTGTTGTTTTTTAAATGAATATTCGATCTGTGACTGGTTAATCTATATTTGCGACGGTATTTAATTAATGGCACGCGATGCCGTCGTATCCGAAATTGACCGTGTTGATTGAAAAAGTTATCGGATTGGGAAATCCGGCTGTTGGTGAAATTGAAAAGTATGTCAGTCGACAATAGCGGAACGCTACCCAGGGTCAATATTCTCAAATGTATATAGCACCTACTACTACTACGTAGTTAGCGACAGATTTTCAAACTAACGAACTGCTGCAATTGTGGATTTTAAAATTGGCAGTAAAATAGGACAAATTAAATGCGAAATATATGTTGAATTTTGAACGTTAGCACCGTTTAATAGCTGGTTCGAAACCTAACAAGACCTGTCATCAACTGAAGATAGGTGCTGCTATACACATTTGAAAATATGAGCACATGAGCGCTGGAAGGTACGGCTCGCAAGACGCGATGTGCTGACCGACAGGTTTGAGGGATTCCACCCACCCTCAGTAAAGGAACGGTCCTATGAAGTTATTGACGATAGGTCTTGTAACTTTTGAACCAAAGAGTATGCAAATGGCGATGAAATGTTTTACCACTTTTTTGGTATTGAAAGTGTTTTGGAAATATATATTGGCTAAATAATTTTCAGAAACTAGCTTGAGTTTAAAGGTGACGCTATACTTTCGATGACGTCACTCACTGTCCAGCATGTTTCGAATCATAATTGCTAATGACGTCACTCACTGTCCAGCATGTTTCCAATCATAATTGCTAATGACGTCACTCACTGTCCAGCATGTTTCGAATCATAATTGCTAATGACGACATTCACTGTCCAGCATGTTTCGAAACACTTTTTAGTTTTGATTGGACGAAAGTATTCCAGATTGAATCGACGCTTTTTACGTTTTTACGGCTTGTACAATAACTTTGAAAATTGAATGTTAATTTTTTAAAAATATAAACCTTTTTTACGGGTTCGATGTTTTGGATAAATTCTCAGCCTGGTTTGATATATGACCTTCGGCTCCACGCAACAACAAGTACAGCGCAACCGATATAAAGTGTCGGTATTTGTATTAATATGACGTCGATGAATATTAATATGACGTCGATGAATATTAATATGACGTCGATGAATGAAAGTTGCCGCAACTGCGATGATTTTTATTATTATTATAAAAATGATGTAATGTAATATTGTTTCAGGTGGTATTTTGGCAAAGTGCGACGACTCGACGCTGAAAAGCAACTGTTGCTCAACGTTAACGAACACGGTTCATTTTTGGTCAGAGATAGCGAAAGTCGTGCCAATGATTACTCTTTGTCAGGTAAGCAAATATTTAAATTTTTTACATTGTTTTTTTAGTTTATTTTATTTTCTTATTTTGTTTTGGAGTTATTTTTAATTTTAGTTTTTGAAAGTATTCGATGTTTTGAGTGATTTGATGGAACAAAGGTTTCAAAAACCTGTAGACACAATAATCGCAACGGCAGTCGGTGATTGAACGTGTAACCTAGCTGGTTGCGGTTTTTCGATGGCGGATGGGTGTTGGGTATACGTAGCATTGCCGTATCTTGAGTATAACATTAAGTAGAAACGCGTAGGAGTGACCGGTTTTGTTTACTGATTGTTAGGGGTGGGCTGAGCTTGTCGCGTGGCGCCGTTCGTCATATCAAACAATGATTGTTTAAGGAATGTGCCGTGGCGCCGGGTGCTGCCGGCCTGCAGCATATCTAAAATGTAGTTTTATATGTGGTGCATGGCGTCGAGCGGCAGCGAACAGATGCCGTGCAATGCGGCAATTCGTATGCACTGTAGTATGGTGGTGTATATCACCAGACGGCATTAAGATAATCAAAAAGTATTGCGTCACCCGTACTTTGAGTGCAAAGGGTCAGTAATAATAATAATAATAATAATAATAATAATAATAATAATAATAATAATAATAATAATAATAATAATTTCAGTTCGTGACGGTGATCTTGTAAAGCATTATCGCATTCGTCAATTGGACCAAGGTGGATTTTTCATTGCGCGTAGGATCACATTTCGAACGCTGCAAGAATTAATTGCGCACTACAGCAAAGAGTCGGACGGGCTTTGTGTAAACCTCAGGAAGCCTTGCGTTAGGGTGAGTCATTCCAATGTTTAGGGTGCAACCGGAATTGCGGTTCCGGCATATTTTCAACTTACCGGTTTCGGTTCCGGTATATTTTTATTGGAATTAAAAATTCCGGTATTAAGCTTTGGTCGGTGAAAATTTACATATATACTTAAAAAGATGATAAAAATTAAATCTATATATTAAAGCTGGAATGCCCCGCATACGTATTTGCCAATCGTTCTATGAAAAGAAAATCTGCACGGAAATGATTGTTGTTTCCCTCACTTTTGCGCATTGCGCAAAATCGGCTACCTAGTAGATTTTATAAGTATAGTATATAAAAGTGACAATCGCAGAAAATAAACCAGCGAAGGTATATTTCGCTTCAGTGGATAATGAAAATCTGAAATACAACAGATAATGTGAATACCTATCTTCAACTAAGGTTATATTTAACCAATAATATTGCGAAAAAGAAAATTTCAATGAATTTTTCGGTGGCATGTATTCTTCATTTTCCAGTTCCGTGTCCGGTAATTTTTTCAAATTCCGGTTCCGGTAAATTGTAATTCCGGTTGCACCCTGTGTACCACGTGTAACCACGTGGTGAAACACGTTGTCGTTTTCGAACCAGCGAACAGTGAGGTTTTGAAATTTTGCGCATTTTTGCATTTGACTATGTCCTTCGGCCTCGCTGTTTGAAGTTTGGAAAAATCTAGACTTACCAAAGCTGAACCGGAACTCCGCTGTGCTCATCCGTTAAGACAAGCCATAAATACTCAATTTCGCATAACTGCAGAAATCTTGCGATGTACTATCTACATTCTCCCGAAATTAATATTTAATACATAAGCTTGGGTTGCATTACATTTTTGAGTACACCGTGTCATACTTTTACCATGTCTGTATCGCTGATGTATACGCTTTGTAAGTATTTAAGAAGTGCCAATATACTATTGTTAGAATAATAGCAAAAAGCTGTTTATTATTCGCGGTGTGGTTATTGTTATTATTATTATTGTTGTTGTTGTTGTTGTTGCCGGTACTATGCCATCGCAGACCTCTGAGATAGGCCCGCTCCAAAGCGATCAGTTCAGTCGGATTTTTGCTTGAAACTTTGAAGCTTGGGCACAACACACTGATGAATTTTGAACTACTTATGGCTATTGGTGAGAAGGATATCATTGCTGTTGTTGCAGGTTGAAATTCCGACAACTGGAACGTTCCTCCACGACGATCAATGGGAAGTCGATCGTTGTTCGCTCAAATTCGTTCGTCAAATTGGCTCCGGACAATTTGGTGAAGTTTGGGAAGGTGTTTGGCACAGTCGCACTCCGGTTGCTGTTAAAAAGTTGAAAACAGGTTTAGTCACCAACAATTTATATTGCATTTGTTTGTTTCAGAAATTAAGAGCCTAGTGTGGGCTATCTAATATTGCTTTTGCTGCCTAAAATGTTTGTTGGCTGTAGAACATTTTTGTTAATAGTGCTAGCTAAATTGTTTTAGACTTAAAAAACATTTGCGAGAAATATTTGCGATTTGTAAATAACGGAAAATTAAAATTGACTCGTAAACGTAATAAACGTAATGGAAATTGTAAAATTATTTGATTTGGTTGCTCATTCTATTTATGGACGTGAATGATATCTTCTTGACTTATCTTGCGTGGAATTTCTGTATTTCACCATGTCAGTCGTGGTGGGATCGATAGAGAGCTTCCAAGCTGTTTACCATACAGCTGAAAAAGAGGGTTACGGATGGGATCGAACTCTCAAGCCTCTTAACAATTTTTTACTTAGGCGCCACACAACAAGTATAGTGCCGCCCTAAGAGCTGGAAGGAAAGCTTAGGTAGAATGGCGCCTGGCGTTTAATATCGGACCCTAGTCGCTTGTCTGTAATCTGCCAGTGTATGGATTTTCATGTTTAATTTTTAATATTATGAGTTGAAATTTGAATGGAATTATACAAATTGTTGCAAATCGGAAATAATTTTTTGTTTACAGGTACTATGGATCCACGGGATTTCTTAGCGGAAGCGCAAATAATGAAACGGCTACAACATCCAAAATTACTCCAATTGTACGCTGTGTGTACAAAAGACGAACCAATACTGATTATTACGGAACTGATGAAAGAAAATTTGCTGTCGTTCTTGCAAGGTAATTAAAGTCAAAGGCAATCCTATTTTTGTACGCCAGTGACAATTTTTTGTGGTTTGGTAGCGTAGTTGTAAGGATTTTAGCTAAAATTTTGCTTAGCTTTACCTGTTTAAGATGTCAAAATCCACGAATCGGTGGTAAATTGCAGGTTTAATTGCACCTAACCATAGTTGGTAATAGTGTTTGTAAATTGAGTTCATTTGTTCCTGTTATAAATAATTAACTTTTCGAAATGTGTATTTGGAAATTGTGTTTGGATGAAGTTGTTTCGAACACTTAAGATCTCACCTTTTTCGTTACATCTTAATTGAAAACGAGTTGAAAACCAGGTTACAACCGTAAGTCCGGTTCAGACTCCGTCGAAAATCAATACGTGGTTCCAGTTCCAGTATTATAAGTTGCCGGAAATTTATCGCTGAAAAGTATGGCATAACTCTGTATTACACTTCTTTATTATCAGAATTACAATATATCGCAGGGGCGATGCCACGAAACTCAGTGAATACGAATACGCTAGCGGAAACAAAATTATAAAAAATCAAAGTTTACTTTCCGGTCTGATATTTTACTATCTGGTTCCGGCTCCACTATTGTTTGGTATCCGGCCGTACCCTGTTGAAAACTAATATGTTGCTTAATGTAAATACTGTGTTGCATATATTTTTTGCAAGAAACATAGATTTATGTACTTAAAATATTTTAGTTCGTGGCCGTGGCTGCAAATTAACACAACTGATTGATATCGCAGCGCAAATCGCATCCGGAATGGCGTATCTTGAATCACAAAGTTACATTCATCGTGATTTGGCAGCACGAAATATTCTCGTTGGCGAAGGTGTCAGTGTAAAAATTGCTGATTTTGGACTTGCTCGAATACTCAAACAGGTACTCAAGCCACAGCTGTCAAGTGTATATCTAGGCTCATATTCTCAAATGCGTATAGCACCTATCATCAGTTTAGCGATAGGTTTTCAAACTGACGAAGTGCTGCAATTGCAGATCTCGAAATTGGTACTGCAGTAAAGCAAATCAAACGCAACCAATGCGCTGATCTTCGAACCTCACTATGCGCTGGTACCAAAATTACAGTACCTATCGCCAACTGGTGTTAGGTGCTACACACATTTGAGCATAAGGGCTCAGAATTCTAACATGACTGAAGCTTTTTGCTGGGTCAAGGACCGGAATCGAATTTTATTGCAGAAATTTAGGCCGGAACCCTGGTGCACTGGGCTGAATATTGTGTTTGGTGGAATTTAATTCCAACGAGAACTAAATGCTGCCGGATTAGGAACAGAAGTTAAATTTTTGCAAGAATTTTGGTCGGAACAGGAATGCCGGTGGAACGTGTTTTAATATACGTATTTGTGATTTTATAATCGTTTTGAACTTTGATGCGTTCGCATTTTGGTCACGTTTAATTGAGCCGAATTAATAGGCAGTTTTTGCATTTAGATGCCAGGATTTTCGAAGAGACGGGAATGCTACGTCCTGTAAAAATTATTTGAAAGGGGTACATTGTATTCCGAACTAAAAAAAGTGCATAAAAACCGATGGACAAAAATGTCCAAGTGGTGGATTTGACTCCTGAAACCTCTTTTTGCATGGGTTAATTTTTTATGGATTTAAGATGTTAATGAGGTTTAATAATACATGTTGTGAGTAATATTGTTATTTTCAGGAAGATGAGTACGAAGCACGTCCTGGTGCTCGGTTTCCAATCAAATGGACTGCTCCCGAAGCTGCGCAGTTCAATAGGTTCACAATTAAGTCTGACGTTTGGTCGTTTGGCATTTTGCTCACAGAACTAGTGACGTTTGGCCGCATTCCATATCCAGGTATTGTATACGGTGCGATCCTAAGATCAACAAAAGATTTTAGCCAATCAGAATTTTTAGGCATTCATTAAAGTTGAAAATTGGCTTAAAAATATTGAAGGCCACGAAAGAATTGTTTTATTTTGAACGTTGAAATCAAAGCTAATCACAGTAAGTTGCAGTATTACTGCAAAACAAAAAGCCGCATTGTATTATCAAATGTGTAGGGAACCTATTACAAGTTGGTGATAGGTCTTGTAGCTTTCGAGCCAGTAAGTCGTGAGGTTTTAAATTCAACACGTTTTTCGCATTTGACTTATGATTTTGTGCTGACTTAACTTCCGCAATATACAAGAGTTTTTCGACCAATTGGTAATAGGTGCTACG
The DNA here is from genome assembly GCA_030248215.1 of Enoplolaimus lenunculus. NCBI lineage: Eukaryota > Metazoa > Nematoda > Enoplea > Enoplida > Thoracostomopsidae > Enoplolaimus > Enoplolaimus lenunculus. The sequence continues at coordinate 51,657 of JASANG010002126.1, forward strand.
CAGATTTAAGAATGCGAAACAATATTTCAAGGTCTTAATTTGGGAATATTTTTCAATAATTTGGGTTATTTTTATTATTGTTGTTGTTATTTTAAGGGATGAGTAATCCAGAAGTGTTACATCAAGTCGAAATGGGCTATCGAATGCCGTGTCCGTCTGGCTGTCCACCTGCGTTGTACGAAATAATGCTCGAATGCTGGAATAAAGACGAAAATAAGCGACCGACGTTTGAAACCCTTCAATGGCGTTTGGAAGATTTCTTTACGAGTGATGGCAGTGAATACAAGGAAGCAGCAGTTTCGTACTGATTGGTAGAGAAACATTGCTTGATTTTGATTGGACAGCGATAGTTGTTTCATTGTGATTTTCTGGAATTGGAGTGGCTTTCTGGAAGATTGAAGTTGGTGGTTAAATTTTGAGTGGCTGGTGCTGTTCCATTCGAAATAACTGATCTTGGTGCTTAAATTTGATTGGCTAACAATGGTGCTTAATTCCGGATTTTTAGAATTCAGTGCGATTTGTACACTACACCTCGCGGTCAATTGCAACTAATCATATTCCAGTATGTGCACATGTATGACAATCTTTGTCTTTGACACGGAAGAATGACCTAACGCTTCATTTTGACTGCATGGCGATGGACGGAGCTTCGATGTGATTGGATGGAATTGGAGCTTTATTTCGGAATGACTGACAGTTGCTGCTACATGTTGATTAGCTGGTGATAGAGTTCGCAATGTGATTAGCTGAATATAATGTTTAGTCCAAGATATGACTGGTTTTGGTGCTTAAATTAATTGGTTGGGTACGCTTGTTCAAGGGCCCATATTTTCAAATGCGGGTAGTACCTACAGTTAGCGATATGTTTTCAAACTGACGCACATCTGCAATTGCAGATCTCGTAATTTGGTGCAGACGTAGGGCAAATCAAACGCGAACAATGTGCTGAATTTCGAATCTCATCATGCGCTGGTTCGAAAGCTACAAGACCTATCACTAACTTGTGACACGCTACACACATTTGAGAATACGGGCTCTGGTGTTATCCTGTAATATATTTCGATCTTGTACACAGGCGTGTTCCTTGGTGCCATGGTAGCATTCACAGATGTCAATTTTATCTAATGATGTAATAGCAAGAAGGCGTTGACATGTTTATGGAAGACACCGAGTTTGATCGTTGACCTTATCAGATGTGTGTAGCACTTGGGGGACACGACGACTGTGATGTTTTATCAAAGAACCGGAACAGAACCTTTCGGTTCGAATAATAAATTAATGTTTTGTACATCGTCGTTTAGTTGTACGAAAATTTTAAGACTTTATCGTCAGTACTAGTGATAAATGCTACACACATTTGAGAATACAGGTTACGTTGGCATCGTATCAAAAGTGTTGCGCCCTGGTAGGCTGTTGCATTCCGACTAAATGTGTTGTTGTTGTTGTTGTTTTTATTATTATTATTATTATTTTTACTATTGGTACCACATTGTTTGCTTGTGGTTTTACAATGCCGTATATAATTATTCCCCCCTTAAGGCAAACGATACTTCCCCTTAACATCTTATTCTCACTCGTGAAACGTACCAATTCGAGCTGGCATGCCAGATAGGACCGATCCAGGAAGTTAGACCTGTTTAACGTGCAGCTGAAAAAGTGACATAAGGAGGGTGGCTCGGACTCGAGACTTTCATATCTTTGAGTGGACGCTTTGCCACTGAGCTATGTAACTCATTACTCCAACTGCAAGGCGTAAGTGCTCCCATTGCATCCGCAAGTTGACGAAACAATATCGTTGTGTTCGAGAGCCGTGTGTCAATTCTGCTGGGAGGGGGGTATTTTGTTTTGCTTGATTAAGCTTTCAAGTGTTTCAATAGTTTATAGTTGGGTTGATCATGGATAGACTGTTTGCCAATAATCAAACCTATTAAATATGGCAAACGATGTACTTTTGAATAAATAGATTAAGTGTATTTAGGAAACTGATTTTGTTTATTTATATATTTATTCTGTTTAAATTCATTACTGTATTGTTATATATTATATACATATATATATATATATATATATACATATACATATATATATATATATATAAATTAATATAGTATTGTGGAAATTTTGGATTTAAATTTTGAAATTTCTTATTGGGTCGTTGCCCCTATTTTTTTTTTTTTTTTTTTTTTTTTTTTTTTTTATAGTATTGTGATTGTTTGTTTTTTTTTGTAAATTTGATAATTCATTTGCATCCTCCCGACACTTCGGTTTATGTTGAAATATTTGCTGCTGAAAGCATAGAATAATACAGCATAAATCGCTTGATAGTACAGTGGTTAATTCAGTGGTACAGTAATGCGTCCGTCGTGGGTTTGAACCCCGACTGCTGCGGTCGTAGCCAAAAAATTTGCGAATGGCTCTGTCAAGTGCGCTCACACCTACGTGTATCGGTTAATATATTAATGGATACTGGGTTAGTTACAATGACAGTTACTGCTGTCAAAAGTAGTAGCTCGTATCACCAGCTGGTTATTGGTTTGCTAACTTTCGAACCAGAAAACGTATAGGTTTGAAAGTTAAGCAATTTTTCGCGTGCCAAATTGTTTTTGTTCTGCATCATTGCCGACTTTTCAGATATATTACTGCCGCTAAATGTAGTACTAACTGGTAATAGGTGCTACCTACGTTTGAGAATCATGAAATACTGCGGCATACTGTTATTTTTTTGTTACAACAACAAAATGCCCCCGCAAGGATCTCGAAAATTTGGTCATGTTGCTGTCGATTGACGAAAATGTTATTGAAATGTGTGTAATGCTTTTGGGCGATTTTGCAGATGCGAAATTGAACGACAACAAATGTGTAAAGACACAGGTCAGTCGAATGAATTTTTTTCTGATCAGTTAATTTTGTGATAATTATTTGAAATTGCACGTTTGTTTGTGTGTTCGAATTTTTTTCAGAATATATATATTTATTTATATATATTTATAAATATTTATAAATATATATAATATATATGTATATGTATACGTATATATACATGTATGTATGTATGTATGTAAGTATATGATTTATAATATGTAGAGTATTTATAGATATTTATGCGTTTTAAACGCAAATTAATTGATTTGGCCTTGATAGAAAATGATTTGGATGGTCGTTCGCGTCGTGCGAGAGAGAATGCGAATTTTTTATGTTGGCCGAACGCAACGTATGGGAATAATAGTCGTTTTTGTTAATATTTGTGTTGATGTGTACAAAACTGACGACGTAATGAACAATTTAATTCAACCTGGGGGTGGCCATGATGACCCCCGTGTGTTGTGTAGATGGGAACCGAAATTAGCGTGTGGGTGTAAAGGTGTTAGGGCGCAGGAGTTGGATGGGTGAAATCATATTATAAGTTATGTCAACGTAAACCATAGCGGTAGGTGTCAGACGGAAGGTTGTGGCATTGATGTGAGATGACTTTTCGTGAACTGTGGGTGGGCTTGGCACCTTGTCTGCCGGGTTTTGACACCTAACTCATGTGTTTTTGGCGCTGTTAGTTGAAAATTAGGGTGTCGTAGAACAACGGTTGTCTAGTGTTTTCTATGATTATCCAAAGTTTTATTGAACCTTTAATTAGTCGTTCCTGGTTCGACTGATGTATGAATCAGGGACGGAACGTTTTTCTGCGGAACTGAAATAGAGTAAGCTTAACATTTAGACCAATTTCTTCGCTTAGGTTTTGGTGTAGGCTCGTTACGCTTAGGCTTAGAGACTTTAGGAATATGCTTATACTACTGTTACTTCCTTGTTTTATACACTGATCCTTGTTGAGTTCGTGAGCTATTTAAAAATGTAGTGCCTGTTTGTTTATTGGACAATGCATTGATTGTTGTATTCTGTGTATAGATGGCTGTTTAAATGTGGTTTTTGTTGTTTTCTGATGACGCAATAATATTTTCGAAATTGAATAAGTTTATTTTAATAGTAAAAGCTGTGGATATCAAGACGATTCGTTTCTCGACAACTCGACGACCGACTGTTTGTAATTTAAAATTTCGTCGACTCGACAATTTGACGCTTGGGGGTTCAAGTTTAGCTTATGCTTTGTCTTACGACAGTGTCATGTGTCGAATTGTCGTAGATTTAGGGTTGTGCTATATACCGTTCTGCGTCGTCCGCCGCGGGGCGACCTCAAGTATGTAAAATTTGGCCAATGCTACTTTAAAAGGCGTAACAGTAGATTAAGCGCATTCCTAAGCGTAAGCCTAAGCTTAAGCCTAAGCCTAAGCAAAAAAATGTAATCTAGAGTCTAAACCTACTCTTTTATGGACCCTCCATAAACCTGGACGCCTCTTAAAGTAACATGGGTCTAAAATTTAAACGCAGAACGAGTGTAGCGGTTCAGTGGTTTGTCAGATATTGAAGAGTATTACATACCATCATATTGCATTTTCCGTAGTGATATAAATTGTTTTTATTGTATTGTGAACTTTTTAAAATTAGCATCTGTTAAATGGTCATTTTAACAAGTTTATATATAAAATCAGTTTTGTATATAAATGCCAATGTTTTTTTATACTTTTATATACCACTGCCTGACCAAATAATTGATACGTAATAAAATTTATGTTTGTTTGTTTCTTTGTTGCTTTGAGCGACGTATAGAACTGTTGGCCCATGTACTGTAATGACCCGAATAAAGGCGGGGACTGTTATATATTTGGCATCTCCAGAGGGTACCCTCCCTTGTTTTCGGTTACGGACTGTTATTTATTTTTAACCCACGCTCCACGCGCCCTTCGTTATTAATATATATCTGGTACTGCAATTATCCGTTGAATTATACGTTTATTTGTCTTGTGTCAATAGCTTACGCGATAATACAACGTTATACGTAGGAATGTACTTTTAAAATTTAAGTACACTTTAAAGTTTGGAGCTCAAATTATTTGGTCCTGGAGTCATTTATCAGCTACAATTGGGGTTAATTGATATTTGTCGACTCTAATTAGAGTTTAGGGACTCTCCGCTTACGGACTCTTATTAGGGATACGAACTCCTATTGATTCGGACTCAAAATGGGGAGCCCCTCTTTATTCGGATCAATACAATATAGATGAGGGCTGGAACAGTAATATAAACATATGCCTAAGCGTATGGATGAGCCTGTTCCTAAAGCCCAAGCCTAAGCCAAAAAAATAGCCTAAAGCTTAAAGTGACTCTATTATAGCCCCTACAGAAAACGATATGGTCCTGTTCTATACATGGGCCGAACTATTTGTATAAGCATTTTTCTAAGCCTAAACCTTAGCGTAAAAATGAATAAAATTTCGCTGCGTATTTATCAATTTCTGATAACGCAATAATTATTGGAAGATATTCTTAAAAACAAAAAAAAAACAAAAAACTGAAAACCCAAAAAACTGCGAAAAAAGATTAGAAATAAATTCTTTTGAGAGGTATATTTTTTGATAATAACCAAAAGTTGACCGAGACCAAGATGTTTCATGGCCGGTCACCGCTCATCCCTGGCTCGGATTAAAGTTATTATTTTTGCTTAAGCTTTAGTTACAGACCCATTTTTTCGCTTAAGTTAGACTTAGCGTTTGCAATAAGTAATAGAAATACGCTGGATATATATTATATTCTGTTACGCCCCTAGAATAACACTCGTAATCTATATCTGAATTTCCACCGTTATTAATATTGTGAACGTACACAGGCATGAAACATTTAATTACATGTGTGACAGAAAAAAATGTGTAAAATTACGACCTACACCAGTTTGGTCATCACCGAAATAAAATTTTCAAAACATATAAATTATATATTTCGAATGCTTTTTTTCGTAGTTTTCTGTTTTCATAGGTTTGTGTGTTTTCAGAATATCTGCTAATAATTATTGAGTTAACGAAAAATTCATAGATTCATAGTGAAACTTATCCCTAAGTCTAAGCGTAAGAATGAGTTTATTCCTAAGCCTAAGTCTACGCCTAAGCAAAGCAAAAAAATGGTCTAAAGCTGAAGCTTATTCTATTCAAGTCCCACAGAAAAACGTCCCGTCTTGATTTTTACATGGGCCATAATTCTGATGAGTCGACCATTTTTGGTTTGAATTTTTTTTGAAAGACTGGTGAATTCATGCACGCGTTAATTGAGTTGGCAGAAAAAAATACAACATTTTTAAAACTTTACTTAATATCCGATTTGCACTCTGATTTGTAGAAATATAAAGTTCGGTTTTATATAAAAGCGTAGCAAAGTAATTTCAAATTGTTTCGACTTAAAATAATTTCAATTTCGCTTTCAAACGCGACGCCGACGTAACTTTCGAATACTCAACGAACGATCGCTGGCATTTTTTGCCCATCCACACGTCAAAATGTCACGAAAACAGCGTCGAAATTCGCCGTTGCACCACGCGTAAATTACCGGATTGATTACACTGTTCGAGTATCCGAGCCAGAGTAGGAACTTTTTAACGCTATGCGGGACGCCAAAGCAACGCTGAACGCCGCATGCAGATTCGGCAATGTAATTGACAAAAAACGGACACCAACAGATGACAAATCCGCTGACGACCAGCGAAATGGTTTTCAATATTTTTCGCTCTTTCAAATACATCGACATATCGCGATAGAGTTTCGCTTGTTTGGTTTGTATTTTTCGACATTGATTTGAAATTAAATGCGCTGCGAGAGCAATGCTTCCGCTACGCAGTCGTGTTGGAGTGGTCGCGTTTGTTGCGTTGCTACCACTGGTGGTGTCGTTTGTTGCGGTGACATCTGGTGATAGTGACATTGACGTTTGCGTGGTTTTTAACAAAAGCAGCCGAGATCTGGCGTCTGTTTCGGCTGAATTGAGCGTCGATCCTAAACTCGTCGACGCACGAACAAGACTGTGTCGGCTGTTTTTTGGTCGAGTAGAGACGTCGTCGCCGTATGGAGTCGCAGCTGTTGTCGCGTTGGTGTTGTCGATCACAATTCCATCTTCGTTTGATTTCCAATTGATAATTCTATTCGTATCGGACGTCGATGTTATCGGAGGTTCGAAACTGTTCGATTTTCGTTTCGTCGTGTCGTTTTCGTTGCGGATCAACAGTGTTTCGTTTGATTCCAATGATTCTGTTCGTAGAGTTGTTGCCGCTGTTGCGTCGGATATATTTCGTTGTTTTACTATCGTGATTGTATCAGTTTCACACATTCGATGACCGTTCAATGCCGTCTGGTCGTCTCTTTCTTCGTGTGTCGTCGACGCTGATTGTGTGCGTCTGTTCGTCGGCTGCCGTCTAAACATCCATCGGCGATTTTCCCACGCTTCATTAGTTGATCGATCTTTCCACCATTTGTTGGTCGATTGATTTGTCCGCGCGTCGTTGATCGATTGTCGCATCGGATGACAGATGACGTCATCGTTATCGCCAGACATTGTAGAGTCATCGTCATGGTTTTCATCGTCATCGCTGTCACTGATACTGAACAATTCGCACGAATCTGGATTACGATGAACACTGCAACTAGTGACAATTTGAGACGCTGAAGCGTTGTTTCGACGGTATTGATTTTCTTGATGGTGATTGGTCGATGTTATTGTGATGCCAACAGCTTCTTGAAACAGTTGCCTGTATCGTTTCAGATTTTCTTCATCTGAAGCGACATCTGATGTCGTAGCGTCGAGTGTATCGACCGAGTCTTCAATTGCACTTTCATGTTCTTCATCGATGATCGATGTTCGTGGAACAGCTGCTGTCGTCGAAACTCCAGGAGAAATTGGTCCGAACATTTGGCGATTAGTTGTGGTCAAATTGGTCGATGCTGCGATAAACATGGTTGATCCAGTTTGGTTTGACTGACGTCCCAGTTGTTGAGTTGTTGCGCTTGCGTTGGATGAGTGTTTTCTCGACGCAAACCCTGGCGAATAGCCAGGATTTGAAACGCTGTGATAGTTTGCGGTCGCTGCGAGCAACGGCGAATGTGGTGTGACTTGTGGCTGACTCGGCTGATGATGAGACTCGCTCGACGAGCTATGAATGCTTCTGAGCGGATTGGCCAAGAGTAAAAGTGCAAAGAATCGATTCGGTGTGTGCGAAGCGGTCGCGTTTGGTGAACTGCTGCCGTCTGTAGTGCTGTCACAAATTCCGCTACTGTAAAACGGACTCGTCGACAAATTGCTCAGTTTTTTGTCGACGCTCGTCATGTTTGGCGTCGATTTTAAGCTTGTTTTAAGCCGTAATTGTTTCGTCGACAACTTTTTCGGCTTCCGATAGCCACCTCGATGAATGCGAACTTGCATACTGCGAGTTCGATTAATATTAAGCATTTTTTCACGTGATATTGTCACTACATATATTCGCGAGTAGACATACATCATAATTAGTGTCGGCAGGAAAAATGACGCTGTCGCTGAAAAGATTCGATACGACAGTTCCGGATTGTACGTACAGTGATTTTTGTCGGTTGACATCAAACGACGCGTGTCGATTGAGTCAAATTCCCACGCTTTCACACTCAGCCATTGCGGTACCGACACGCAGACAGCGAGACTCCAAACGCTTGCAATAATGACTGCGCCAAACCAGACGTTGCGACGGCGTAAATACTCGAGTGGCCACGAAATTGCACAATAGCGGTCGATGCTGATTGCGCACAGGTTCAATATCGACGCCGTACACAGCAGAACGTCTAAAGTTGCCCAAACTTTGCAAAATATTTCACTGAATGGCCAGTAATTGAGAATCAGGTACGCGAGCGCTGGCGGTAAAATAATACATCCGACGAGTAGATCCGATAAGGCTAAAGACAGCAGTAAACAGTTGGTAAAACTTCGCATCCAACGGTAACACGACACTGATAATATGACCATCGAGTTACCAATAACGGTACACGCAGTTAATAGCGATAAAAGTATTAATGTTGCGAAACTTGTTGAGTTGAGCATAAATTTGGCGTTGCTGGTTAAATTGAACGCCGCGTCTGTTAGGTTTACTGGGTCCATTGGTGGGTTAGGCTGGTGTGTACTGGTCATTATTGTGATAATTTTTAAAAAATTATGCTTTTAGGTTAATAAATTTTATCTAAAACCGATTTGTAATCGTGTATTTGTTTTGCCTGAAGCCGGGATTTCAAATGTGTGGTGTATCGGTCAGAAGTTGGCGAAGGGTGTCACGTAGCTTGTGATCGAATTAATGTTTTACTTCAAAGTTTGGGGCAATGTAAAGGTCAAGGGGCTATAAAGGTTTTCTGGGGGCCTGTCATAGAGTTAGCTTAAGTTTTAGACTATTTGTTGCTTAGGCTTGGGCTTAGGTATAAAGCTCATTCGTACGCTTAGGCTTAGGTTTAGGTTTAGGCTTTAGGCTTTAGGCTTAGTAATATGCTTATACTACTGTTACGGACCTTTTCGATATATTACCCAAACTTTGATACAATCGTTGCGTCTAATTAACCATAAGTGGCGGGGCTCATGTTACTTTTAGGACCGTCCCAGTTTGTGGTGGGTGTGTAAAAGAGTAGGCTTACGTTTTAGCCTAAATTGTTTGCTTAGGCTTAGGTTAGGCTTAGGAATACGCTTTTGCAACACTTAGGCTTAGGCTTAGAAATATGCTTAATCTACTGTTACGGCCCTAAAAGTAACATTGGCCAGTGGCGATACTAAATATATTGCACGTTGCTCTCACAAAATGTAGAATTGAAATTCGTTGGAACAAACCATCGTAGCGGCTGCAGTTGCAATTTTTGCAATTCGCTTGTTTGAAGACATATTAAATAACAATGATTGGATCTGTGAAACCCTACTTAAGTACTTAGTACTTTAAATATGTGCTAAGGAATGACTTAGCTAATTAATCATTTTGAAAAGCATAAGTACTCAAATTAAGTAAATACATGTTGCGGACCCAATTTGATGTGTAACAGACTTACAGTTCAGAAAATTAGGTTTGGTCTTATTCAGAAGCAGACACTCGTGGTGTATCCTTAAGGCAGACCTTTGGATTCCCATTTCTCACACTATTGTTCTGTTTTTGTTCGAAGAGTTAAGTATTTACGTCTTCGAATTAATTAAGTAAGTAATTACTTAAGCATAACTTAAGTATCAGGTGTCAGAAACCCAGCCATTGAATGTTTTATGCACAATCTTTTGAAGTTGCCTCTTTCTGTCCCCAAAAATTTCATGAGAGGATACATGAACCCCTGTATTCCATTCCTTGTATACGCTCTATTTTCCGCAAATGTTAGCTGTAGAGGCATGCTTACGAAGCCTAAGGCTAAGTGTAAGCTTAAGCCTAAACACAAGCATACGTAATCCTTAAATCTTAATCCTAAGCGTAAGCCTAATCAAGGTGCAACCAGAATTCTGGTCCCCGTAGAAAAACCCGGATTTTTTCCACTGTCCGTTTCCGATCTTTAAATACGGTATTTTTCCACGCTAAATATGTTCCGGTATTTGTGGTACTGAAAATTTTTTAACATTTGAAAATTTTCAAAAAAACTTGGTCATATCCTAACTTATATATTTTTCTAAAATTTTCAAAATGAATATTGCCACATTTTCAAATTGTGTCATACATCGTGCACTGCAAAAAATGGTGAGTCAAATTGACTCCCTCTGAAATAGGCTCTACGGGACTACACAAACTGAGTCAAATTAGACTCCGCCAGAGTCAAATTCGAATCACTTAGTCGCACGTTTGACTCTGGCAGAGTGGAATTTGACTCAGTTTGTGTAGTCCCGTAGAGCCTATTTCGGAGGGAGTCAATTTGACTCAATAATTTTTGTAGTGTGCCTACTATGGGATATATTCTTGTTTACTGCACGTATTCTAAAGGTTGCAATAAATATTATATGCACATTTGCCTAGCTTACAAACAAAGGTAACAGGTATTTTTTTCACTTTCCGGTTACGGTAGTTTTTTTTAGTTTCCGGTTCTTATTTTGGTATTTTGTGATTCCAGTTGCACAGTGGCCTAAAGTCTACGTTTACCAGTCTTTAAGTCTTCCCTGTCTTCAAGTATGAGCTGACCACTAATATGGATTGGATTTTTGGCCCATGTTACTTTAAGGGGCGTCCTCGTTTCTGGTGGGTCCAAAAGGAGTAGGTTTATAGATTCTAGATTACATTTTTTGCTTAGGTTTAGGCTTAGGCTTAAGAACACATTTTTGTAATGCTTAGGCTTAGAAATACGCTGAATTTACTGTTACGCCCTTTAAAGTAAACATTGGCCGGATTTTGCAAAAAAGGCAAACATATATTGTGGTTTGGGGGGCGAGGTAAAGCGGCGCTGTAAAAGAACCATTTTTTGAAAACTTGGCAGTTTGAGAGTATAGACAATTTAGACATATGTCTATTTTAAAATTAAATATTTTGTAGTGGAGACGGGAAAAAACATTGGCAATTGTTGAAATAATATCTTTGTTCAATTTAAATTTATTTTACATTTCATATCTCAGACGAAAAAACAACTTTAAACTGTCGGTCAAATCTCGACCGAAATTGGTCTTGTAAAGCTGATTAATAGCAGGGCCGTAGCAGCTGTGGTCTTAGCATTCCATCGAATGCACATCAATTGGCGGATGCAACCGATGTTATGGGATCCCAAAATTGAAAGTTGACCGTGAGATTTTTTGAAAAAATATCCGTCTGGCAGGGTTCCAACAGGAACTAAATCTTGCCTGAAGAGGAACAGCAACAGGAATTGAATTTTTATGCAAGAACCGAAACAGGAACAGGATCCGGAATTTGAAATAATTTTCATCACCGAATTACCGTTGGAATTTTTACAAAACTGGCCAAAAATGCCTCAAGAGAATTTTCAACTATTTCATAACTACGTTTTGCGGAAACACATCAGGAACAATTTTAGTAACAAAATTGAACTAATTGCGAAAACATTAATTTTGACATAAAAATTTTTCAAATACAAACTTTCCAATAAATGATTATGAATAATTTGCTACAAAACCGCAAAAAAATTCCTGTTCCTGCATCTTTGAATGCAGGAACGGGAACTGGGACAGGAATTGACTTTTTGCACGAATTCCGGCCGGAACAGAAATTCCGGTTGTACCGTACCGTCTGACTTCTCGCTCGTTTCGTTCGCAATGGTTTCTTCGTTATACTTTTTATAGTCCGTTCACAACATTGCATAAATTCTGTTTCGAAAAATGGTGAGATTTACGAGTTTCCAGGACTATTTTAAGGTGTTTTATGCTTAATCTTTCCACCCGGTGAATGAAGGCTTATGAAAAGGCTTTTAGTGGTTCATGTAAAACGTAGGTCCATCTCAATTTCCCGACTAGAATCCCATTTCCCGGATAATACTCGCGCATTTTCGGACAGACCTCTTCAGTACATAGGCGCATTTAGTTTGCTATATTCAACACTTTCCGTGTCCAATTTTTCATTCATAGATGCAGTAAAGTTCGCTTGTTTGTAATCCTGCACTTTTCCTGCCTACCGGCAAATCCCGGATCCGCCACTGATTCCATGATACACTGTCCTGACGACAAAGTGAAACCTAAAATGTAAACAAACGATACGACTTATAGAAGCTCAGATAAATAGCACTCGATCTAAACGATATAAGCCAGACTCAATATTAAACAGGCTAGCAGTTTTTGTATACTAGCAATGTCACAAGCGTATAATTTTCGTCTAATCGCCGCGTTTACTAGTAGATCATAGATAGCTATCACAGCTAAGGTATAAGCAAAATTATTTTTGAGAAATTACTTAGCTACGTGCGACATTCATATTCTAAATATCAACAGTAAAATTTAGCATTTTCATATAGTTTTATTTTAGGCAAAAATAGGTTTCTACAAACAGGATGCAAAGCATCATAACGTTGATGTCAAAATGAGTTGGACCGCTAAAAATACCACGTTTACGATTTAGCCAGGGGCGTCCGCAGAAAATTATATTTCGACGACACCGAGAGCAGTTTTGGAGGCGCCTACAATTGCAATTTATGATTGTTTACTCAGACCGAGTCTATTGGGGGCACCAGCCAAATGGGGGCCAAAATCCGTCAATGGCCCCCGTGGGAACGTTCTTACGAGTAGCAGAAGTTTCCAGGTTCGTATACGCCTTTCCGTACATTTAAGGTTAAGGCTCAGGCTTAGGAAAAGATTTTAGTGTGTAATATTTGAAAATCAAATTGCTTCAGGTATTGTGATGGGTTGTACAGCGAATAGCATTGGTATCGTGTAAAGTTGTTCACAGCGGAACTAAAGACCATAACATAAAACTGATATTAGCATTGCTGACAGTTTTATATTTACGGTGGTTTTCAGGCTTAGGGTACGTCAATCGGAGCTAACGAAGTTGCACAAGTATTCAGGGAACAAAACTCGATGTTTATAGGAAACGTGAAAAAATGTCGAGTTTCAGATAACAGAAAAATTAGGTTCGGATATCCGCATATCCGGGTGTGCACGGATATTCGGATACCGGATGAATATTTTACAATTTTTAGATATCCGGATATAAAAAATGTTCGGTCCATGTTTAGAACAGGGCCGGATCGTTCTCCGGCGCACTGTAATAGAGTCAGTTTAAGCTTTAGACTAACTTTTTTGCTAGGCTTAAGCTTAGGCTTAAGCTTAGGCTTAGGCTTAGGCTTAGGAATGTGCTTATACTAACGGCCTTGTTCTATACATGGGCCAAATATTCGATGCCCATCACTAACGCAAACACATTTTCAAATGCAAGCTAAAAGGCATACTGAAGTAAAAAGTATGATATATTGAGCGAAAAAATATATTCAACAAAACAACTGAAATTCCTTAAGGCAAACAACCGTGACAGTATCATCGGTACGAACGGATAAACGCGATGAAAGGCTGGCTTTAATATCAATCGATCCTTTCGTTAGTGCCATCCGTAAGGCGACAGCGGCTGCCGTAGCAGCGAACTCGCCGGGATTCGTTTTCGGGACGAAATAAATTTGATAAATTTTTACGGACCTTCAGGATCCAGAAAGATGTTCTAAATGCGGTTTGAAAAGGATGCTTTTTAGGTGTTTCTAGAAACTTCGATAGGGGATATATATCCCGTTTATATTTTGGTTTGTATACGCCTATAGTGCCTAACTCTGCGTAAGTAGCGGTTCAGACCGTAGACTCGTATACAAAACGTCTCTAAATACTGCGAAAAGTTTCGCGTATATCAATAGCGGTTCATTCTCACGTAGGTTTGTAGCTTCGAGTCGTATTGAGTATAAAGCCGGTGTTATCTTTGTCTTTGTATCTTGTTCCTCAGATCCGTTTTGTCTGTTACTTTCTTCTTTTTTATGATTTTTGTTCTCTGTCTCTTTCGTTGTTGATTCTCATGTCTTTAGTTGTCTCGCGTTTCTTTGTCTCTCACTGTCTCGGTCTCTTGTTCTTTTCGTCTCGATGGATGTGGAGTCTCTTTTATGAAACTTCCACAATATCACGCGTACACCAGGTATACTTTCGAAGGAGTAGTGTGATGGACACGTAAGCAAAGAAAATTCCGTATCCGGGACATTGAAGCTTTTTTGGTTTCAGTATCCCAGACACTGAAGCTTTTGTTCAGTATCCTGGATGCTAAAAGCCAAAAAAAAATTCAGTGTCCAGGATACTGAAGCTTTGTGGGATGCTGAAGCTTATGAGATACTGAAGGTTTTTGGATTCAATGGCCGGTACTGAAGCCAAAAAAACTTCAGTATCTCGGACGCTGAAGCTTTTTTGGGTTCAATGGCCGCTACTGAAGCCAAAAAGCTTCAGTGTCCATGATACTGAATAAAAAAGTTCAATGTCCATGACACTATTCCCTCAAACGTAATCTGGTTTACGCATGATATTGTGGAAGTTGCGTTAATATCTTAAACTTGACTTTGGTCTTTTTGTCTCTCACTTTCTCTGTTTCTTGCACTTTTTGCCTCTTCGAGTCTGTTGTGATTCTATCTGCCTCTCGTTTTTTCTAAATATAATTTCATTCCCATCTGTAAATTCAATGTATCAAAATCTTTCAACACAAATGGGCGACTTTCGAATTATTGGTCTCCGTTGAAAATATGGTTTGCCTTTTGAAGCCCATTGGCCAAGTGCCACGGCTGGACCGCCACGGCAAATGGGTCCTAGAATTTCGATATATACCACATACGAAAATTAATATTTCTAATACTTAAGAGAAAATTACTTACATTTAAAGAAATATGATTGAAATGATGAACTTGAAAAACATTTCTGTTTACAACAGAAAAGTTTTCGAAAAAGTTTCAAAATATTAAAGTCTCAAAATCGTTTGCATTCAATGATGAAAATGAACATTTTGCAGTTATTTTGAGAAAAATTGTTTTATTTTTAACAAAAACTTTTCAGTTTTCTCGCTGACAATACTTTTCTGCATAAAGGCAAAAATAGTTTTTTGCGGGCCTCAGACGCCTGGCCATTGCCAGTAATAATTACACTGTAAATTCCAATGAATTAATTAATCAACTCAGCCGGAAAGTTAGTTATTTCTAATTTAATAACAGCAAACTTTAACTAACTCTGAGTTGACTTGATTGTCACTGTGAGTTGACTTGACTCCGGGTGAGTTGCTTAACTAACTCAGAATGAATTGAATCAACTGAACATTCTGAGTTCTAATAGTCCTAACTCAGACTGAGTGACTCAACTCATTCTGAGTTAAAATCAGCTCACTGGAATTTACAGTGTACCAGAGCCAAGATTTTGTTCATTTTGTTGCGAGTGGCCCAAAATTCGCCCAGCCCGTCGAGTATTTATCTGGTACGCCAGGTTTGCCAGTCGACCCGATCTGGCCGGCCTGTAGGTTTCGTTCTATAGTTTGCCACTCTCTGAGTTGAATATAAAAGATCGATATTCAGTTTCAACGCGATGAGAAAGCGCAACTCTTGCACAACTGTTGAATATTAATTAAATAAAATGCTATTTATCTCACTGCCATACTGAGTACAGCCGTCCAGTTCTATTTGTACTGACCGTTACACCGAAGAATTCATTGCTTGCATATAAAAAGTAATATTACATTTTTTTGCTCAGGCTTAGGCTTATAGGAACTCTTTTTTGTAACGCTTAAGCTTAGGCTAAGGCTTAGGAATACGCTTAATCTACTGTTACGCCCCTTAAAGTAGCATTGACCCAAAATTTCATCAACCTCCGGCAGAAAACTGATACACCAGCATCAGGGTACAACAGGAGGTCTTCGTCCTGCTCAGGCAGAAATTCTACCGGAGCCGGAGGTCGATTTTCTACCGGAGCAGAAGGAAGACCTCAGGTTGTATTCTGACGTTGGTGTAACATGTGCAGATAAACAGGTGTGGAAAGTTGTTACAATCGACCGCATGATGTAGTGGTAGCATGTTTGACTCCAAGTGCACGCGGGTGAGGGTCGATTCACGGAGTGGTCCATAACGTTGGGCAAAACTTTGAACAGGAGTTTCACTGTAAATTCCAGTGAGCTAATTTTAACTCAGAATGAGTTGAATCACTCAGTCTGAGTTAGGACTATTAGAACTCAGAATGTTCAGTTGATTCAATTTATTCTGAGTTAGTTAAGCAACTCACCCGGAGTCAAGTCAACTTACAGTGAGAATAAAGTCAACTCAGAGTTAGTTAAAGTTTGCTGTTATTAATTTAGAAATAACTAACTTTCCGGCTGAGTTGATTATTTAATTCATTGCAATTTACAGTGTGGGCAGACCGTGTAGTACCAACAAACAACTTTAAATTGTACCGGTGTTTCGGGGTGTAATTTTGTGTCATGATTACTTGCGGTTCTTTATAGTCCATTAATTTTAGAACCGCCCTACTTTACCGCCGGAGGCCGTTCGGGTGGGTGAACTCAAACTTCGGAAGAATACTTACGTATACCCATGGTAGACAAAGTTTGGATTAAGCCACAGACGTTTCATATTATGCCCACTGGGGCTCGCCATATCCTTCTTTGAGATTTTGTACTGCACATGCCAGGGTGGAACCGGAATTTAAAAATACCGGAACCGGAAAGTTACAAAAATACCGGAACCGGAGCCGGAAAGTAAAAAATATTTGTTACCGAAAAATTCGTGCCTAAATCCTGAAACAAATGCAGTAGGGGGAAACATATGATAATTGAGTATGGCACAAATTGAAAATTTTGGCAATACTCACACGCTTGGGCAATTTTATATAAATAAAATAATATGCCAATTTTTCTTAAATTTTCGAATGAGAAAACATTTTCAATACTGAAAATACCGGAAAATTCCGGTGAAAAAACACAGAACGGGTCGAAGAGAAGTGAGGCGAGTGCGTGCGCCAGAACATCGCTGTCTTGCCGCGCACGGGTTTAAACCATATTCAACTCAACGAAAAGTTGAACTTTTACAAAGTTACAACCAATTTCACTACCGAAAATGTCGAAACCTTCGTCCAAAAAATCAACCGGAGTCGTGGCTAAAGGACGATTTTGTACCAGAGCCGAAACAACAGGTAGGCCTCCGGCTGTACGCTCATTAATAATAACCTGACAACTGTCCTGACACAAATAGAATGGTCCCTATTTCCCTGTTCCACGTCCCGATCAATAGGAATCTGTATCCCTAGTATAAGAGTCCGTTAGTGGATAGAGTCCTTAATTAAAGTGCGTAAAAGAGACGTAATCAAAAAATGGCCTACGTTACTCAAATATGTAACAAACACTTCAGACAAACCGCATACATTTCATTAAATCCTCAGTAAAAAGATTAACGAATACGGCAAAATAAAATCAAAATTAGCAAATCAGCTTTGTCCAAACGAAATAAGATAAAAAGAAGACCGCCGTGTCCCACTGAACATAAAGTGAATTAAAACACAAATGACAGGTCATAAATATGGTCCCCTCTGGCATCTGGCGAGGTAAAATAAATATCAAACCCTCTTCTTAATCGGGTCACCAGAGTAGGTTCAATTTCGCTGGATTTACAAATGATGCTTTAATTCAACTTGGAACCGCATTCAGAATAAGCTAATAATAAACAAACAAACAAACTTCATCATTTCCGCTTTTGCAATCATTGTGACATTTGGCAATTTTCCTATCGCTTCATGTTTTTGCGTTTTATAAATATTAAAAATCGGAAATATAACTGCGGTCTCAATGTAGAACAGGACCGTAACAGTAGTATAAGCATATTTTTAAGCGTGAACTTTAAGCCTACGTCCAAAGGGTAAGCCTATACCTAAGCCTAGATCTAAGCGTAAAAGGATAAGCTCATACCTAAAGCCTAAGCCTAGATCTAAGCGTAAAAGGATAAGCTTATACCTAAGCCTAAGCCTAAGTGTAAGGATAAGCTTATACCTAAGCCTAAGCCTAAGTGTAAGGACAAGCTTAAACCTATTAAGCCTAAGCCTAGACCTGAGCGTAAGAATGAGTTTATACCTAAAATCAAAGCTTAAGAAAAACATAAGTGTAAAACGTAAACATTACTCTACTGCAGTCCCACGGTAAATGGGACATGTTTGAACAAAAATATAACATTTTACAAAATCAGCCAATCTTGGTTCAACCAGTCATTCCACAATCTTTAACCCTTTCTCGCATGAATATTTTCGATTTCATATTGAATCTCATTTTATGCTGTCTCCATCGCAGGAGACTGGAGGGGAATGTGTTTACCGTCGCTACACTGTAAATTTCACTGAATTGATTAATCAATTCAACTAACGTACTGGTTATTACTGAATTAATATCAGCAAACATTAACTCATTCCAAGTTGAGTTGACTCCCACTCTAACTTGAGCTGATTCTCACTATGAGTTGAGCTGATTCTCACTCTGCGCTGATTTGACTCTGGGTTAGTTGATTAATTAACTCAGAACGAATTGAATCAACTCAAAATTCTGAGCTCTTTTAGTCCTATACTTAGAGTTAGTGATTGAACTCATTCTGAGTGAAAATCAACTCACTGAAGTTTTACAGTGTACTCAGCTACAGTAGCCTGACACTCAAGTCCGAGAAGGGTCTCACGTCTTGCGGAGATTTTGTACCTACTGATACGCGCACTGTAGTTGTACACAGTGCGGTCCATGTATAGAACAGGGCCGGATCGTTTTTCGGAGGTGCTGTAACAGAGTCAGCTTAAGCTTTAGACTAAATGTTTTGCTTACGCTTAGGCTTAGGCTTACATTTAGGAATAGGCTCATCCTTACGCTTAGGCTTAGGCTTAGGAATACGCTTATACTACTATTCCGGCCCTGTTCTATACATGGGTCCACAGTGCAATGGGCATTGCTTCACTTACACACATTGCGATGAGTTTACCCAAAGTCAACTCAATATGAGAATGGTTTAATTAAGCTAACAGTCTTGCTTTCAGATAAATATTAGAGCCACAAACTGATAAGTACTTTAGTGAATATACTCTAATCATCTTACAAATAATCTAAAACAAGGTCATGTAGCCGTACTCTCTTGCGCGTAGCCAAGGGGAGCCAGGGGGGCTCAGCCCCCCTCGAAAATTTTTACCCCTCCATGAATATTTTCAGCCTTGCTTGTAACTCATTAAAAGCCCTTGAATGCCCCTCCAGAAATATTTTTAGCCTCCCGTAACAAGGTGAGCTGGCTACGGGCCTGCGTATTCTCAACTATGTACAACACCTATTGCCAGTTGCTACAAGGCGTTAATCCTTTCACTCATAGAGCATACTATGAGCAACTAAATATTTACGAATACTATACAAGCAATAAAGGCGCTGTGAGCAGTGTTTGACAATTCTAACATATATGCGCTGTGCCAAATCTCCACGAGACGTGTGACAGCCCCCTCCGACTCGAGCGTCAAGCTCCTATCTATAGCTCATTGTTGATCGTAATCGCCTCCCACATCTTACTTTGAAATTACATCTCATATGAAATTGAAAAATATTCATGTGAAAAATGGTTAAAACAAGCGAAGCACGAAAATCGTGGACCCAGTATAACGCAGTAGCAGAACGGTAAATTGAGCGTAATAAAGTAAATTTTGAACTTACGTCTGATTGGTTGAAAAGTTACAAGAACAATCACCGTTCACCATCCATCTGCCATACCCACAATTTAGAATGACGGGTATTAGACACGTCGTTTACCACAAGATTGACAATGGCATTATGACTAAATGACGTTTCGAAACATTTTAAGCCCAAAACGACAGTATATATTTTGTCATTTTTCATCTGAAAGAATTTTTTCATTGGCCAAATGTATCGAACAGGGACAGTAACAGTAGTATAACCATATTCCTAAAAGCCTAAGCCTAAACGTAAAATTAGTCTAAAGCTTAAGCTTGCTCCATTGCAGTTTCGCACAGGAAAACTTTTTCGCATGGGCCATTAATACAGTCTACTGCATGGTGTAGGCATAGAGAACGAAGTTATGCGGCCTGGGACCGATCTGGCCTGTCTGCTCGGGATTTTTCGTTCTTAGCCAGTCCACAAAATCCCATGAAAATAGTAGGTTGATAATACAAAATTACCAGCATGTCAGCGATGTTTATGTTGATTTCTGTATTTTTATGCAATTAAATTCATTTTCTAAACCTTTACGAATGATTCTGAACCGCAAAGTTTAGTATGAAAGCCTAAAACCTCATTTTGAGTTCACAATTCCATTATTTTCATTTATTTATCGAGTATTAATTAATATTAGAACGCAAGCAGAAGTATAATACAGAAACAAGAAGCAAATAGCATTGGTGTATAGGGCCCGTAGCCAACGGGGGGCAGGTGCACTCAGACGCCCTTGGAAAATTTTTGGCCAACCATAGAAAATTTTCAACGTTGCTTGTAAGCCAACGAGAACCCTTGTATGTATCTCCTGAAAGCGTTTTAGCCCCCAATCTATACAAGGTGAGCTGCCTACGGGCCTGAGTCGAGTATTAGGGCCTGAGTCGAGTATTAATTACTCTAAGTTCCGGTTAAATTAGAGAAGAATTTCGTTGAAATCAACTTCGATTCGGTTCGTATGAATTAACGGTAAATTATCATGGCTTATATGCTGACGGTAAATACAAGCTTCTTATTGGCTAATGTAGTAATCTTTTGAGCAATAAGAAAGTATTAAATTAATTCAAAAAATACGCTGAAACTTTCATATTTTGAAATTCTTAATATGACGAAACACAAATCCCATAGCGAAATTTAAGTTTTTCAACTTTAAAATGTAAGAGCGGATAATGCATCGTCCAGTTTATCGTGTGTCCCGTATGTGGAAATTGGCGACGCCTATTTCCAATTCGAGTTTGGAAAAACGTTAGCAAAAGGAAATTGAAGAAACAAAATTTGATCAAGTGGTAAAATTGAAACATTTTATAAAACGTACATGGAATCGGAATGCAGTTTTTGATTGTCAATTTACTGATAGCGAAATAAAAATCCATAGCAGTGGGAAATTGAAACAGTTTTCAAAATCAAATGGTAACACTGTAGACGAAGCGAGGAAGTTCAACCCTGGAAAAGTTTTGTCTCACCCAGAATATTTTCAACCTTGCTTGTAAGTCATTACAAAACCCTTGTATACTCTTCCTGAAACTTTTTTAACCACCATAGCAAGCGAAGAACGGATCGAAGTTTATAAATGTTTTTGTTTTGGGCGTGTGACTTTGATTAGGTTCGCAGCCAGCTCACCTTGCCAGAAAGAGCTGCAATTTTCATGGGGATATGCCAAGGTTTTCTAAGATATACTGACGAGGTCTAAAGTTGCTGTAGGGGATATCCCTCCACGTCCACCTTCTGGTTGCGGATCTGTATTAGTGCTAAAATCACTCAGCAAAGTGGCTTTAAAAAATTTTTTCCTGGTAGTCGAACAGTAGAAGGATGTCTTCAATTGGTACTAAACTTTTGGTCGAAAGCCCTTTTCTACAATTTTCGTAACAAAAATTTTCTTGCTTTTATTAAAAATGAATTAAAATTTATCGAACTCAACATTGCTTTTGTTGAGCATTATTTTGTGTTTCACATCCGGTTCCGGTAATATTTGTTGTCTTCCGACATCATGGACCCTGTTGTCATAATGTCTACCTACATAAACCACAGTTTGCGCCTCGTGGTCAGGGTTCATGTAAAGATCAGGGGTGGAACGTTTTTCTGTGGGACTGTAGTAGAATAAGCAAGTTGATTCGACATCAATATGAAATTTTGTGATCCGAATAGCGGTTATGTAGACAAAATGCGACTGTCACATGACATTGACTTACAAATCACTGATTTCAAGCGATCATCATATACAAATAGCCATTTGTCATATGATACTGCGAGACATTTATGCGAATATCATATAATATTCCAAAATTCTACTAAATATCGTATGATATTATGCAGGACAGTGGAATTTGTGCTCGCTAATAAAACAGTAAAAAGTCACATAATGCAGCATTTATTGATTTCGAAAGTTGAATTAGCTTCTACGTTTTGTTTCTCGTTGAATTTTTCCCAAAATATATTCTTAAGTATATACAAATAATTCAAATTTCCAATTTTAGTATCATATGACATTCTACAGAACAATCAAGCTAGTTTACCACAACTTTACAGACATTTTCAAACATATCATATTATGATACTCGCAGACAATATTTGGAATATCATATGATATTGCAGTACAAACAGTAGATGTCACATCAGGATAGCAGACAATTCAAATTTTTCGAATCTGGTAGCGCAAAAACGGTCAGACAAAATGTTACCAGCTATACTCATAGGGACAAAACGTGTTTCATGCTGCCCCAGTTGTAACGTGAAGCCCGCATTAGGCTCAGGAATACACTTATTCTTACGCTTAGGCTTGGACTTAGGCTTAGGAATATATTCATTCTTACACTTAGGCTTAGGCTTAGGCTTGGGAATATGGTTATAATACTGTTCCGCCCCTGTTCTTTACATTGATCGCGGTCAGTTTTCGCTGCGTGTATAATTTACGAAATTCAACCATTTAAATTACCAGAATCAAACTTTGAGTTTAACCAAAATTATCTGACGGTTTGAAACAACATTCGCTGGCATAAATTAGTTTCATTACATCCGACATGTAGCGATATTTGTCGTTTACTATACACGATTTAGGCACCGTAAAAAAGCAACAGAAAAACTGGGTGTTTTCCGGTATTTCTCAAGGAATGAAAACAAAGCAGAAAAAACGGCCAATGTAAAGAACAGGGGCGGAAAAAGTATTATAAGCACATTCCTAAACCTAAAACCAAGCCTATACCTAAGCGTAAGAATAACCGTATTCCTAAAGCCGAAGCCTAATCCTACGCCAAGCAAAAAAATTAGCCTAAAGCTTAAGCTTACTCTATTGCAGTCCCATCGAAAAACGTTCCGCCCCTGATCTTTACATAGGCCGTAAAATAGACAGAATTATTTATATTAATTTGAGCAAAAAATTTGTCGATTTGTGTCCAAACGTCGCTTAAAACGGTGTACAAAAATTGGCGTTTTTGCACACCTACCATCTAGAGCGAGTTTCCAGCAAGTGTCACAATCGTTGAATTACTAGACTTTGTAGTACCTGTACAGGTTTTATCTAACGTTCGTTTTTTGCTATTGTCTGTTCCCTGTAGCCGTGATGGAACAGAAACGCAGACGAAAGGGCCCATGTAAAGGTCAGGGGCGGAGCATTTTTCTGTGGGACTGCAATAGAGTAAGCTTACGCTTTAGACTATTTTTTTGCTTCGCTTAGGCTTAGGCAAAGGCGTAGGCTTAGGAATATTCTCAATCTGACGGTTTATGCTTAGGCATAGGCTTAGGAATATGCTTATAATTCTGTTCCGCCCGTGTTGTTTACATTGGCCGACGTAAGTTCTGGTGCCTAAGGCCTAATTTTAGTCACAGTCCATAGTCCGTATACCTCCGCCGTAGCTTCTTTGATCTTAAAATTAGCAATTCAATATCGTACCATTTTGGCACCAAGTTGAGCATTCATTAACGTCTTTGGATTTGTTAAAGCACGAATGCATGTTTTTATAATAAGAGTGTAAACAGATAGTAAAAATAACGGAAACAGAAACGGAAAACGGATATTGAAGTATATAAATTTTAATTATATGTTTTATTTTTCTGCCAACGCAATTGAGACGTGCGAATGCTCAACGGGTTTTCAAAAACTTTGAAGAAAAAATGACAGATGCACCGAAATTTGCAAGATTATGGATGAATATCGCAATTTTTGTTGCAGTTCGGACAATTGCAGCACATTTGTAATAAAAAAATTGCGAGACATTTACGTAATCCATAACTATTAATTTTGGCCGTAAAAATGTACAAATTTCACGTATTTCTATAACGGAAACGGAAATGGATACAGATTTTTGCTGGAAAAACGGAAACGGATATCCGGTTACATCTTGGTCATAATTATATATACATACATATACAATTAATATGTTATAATAAAAGACTTATTCAGGGAGAAGAGAGGGTCAAAACCTCATAATAGTCCACTTTTAAATTTTAATGGAACATGACGGTTCCATTTACAAGATCCTGGCTTCACTTTTAACGGTTCATTTTAAAGAAAGGCTCACATTAAGGCCTATATGGGGCATCAGGCGTAGGACTAAACCTATATTTAATAATGTTATTTGTTATTCGCCTCGAAGGGTGTTGGAAAAACTGTTCTACGCGTATATACATATATTTTATATTCAAACTCGTATTAATTTATAGGGGGCCCAGTGAGAAACAGCAAGGCTGGTAAACTATAGAAGCTGGACATCTTAGGCTTAGGCTTAGGCTTAGGCTAAGGCTTAGGCTAAGGGTAAGGCTTAGGCTTAGGCTAAGGCTTAGGCTAAGGCTAAGGCTTAGGCTTAGGCTTAGGCTTAGGCTTAGGCTTAGGCTAAGGCTTAGGCTTAGGCATATATTTATAGTTTACGCTTAGGTTTATATTTAGGTTTAGGCTTAGGCTTAGCTGGCCCGTAGCCATAGTGCGTCAAGCGGAAGGTCAGCCCCCCTTGACAAATTTAGCCCCCCTCCCGTAGACAAATTGTGGACCCCTTCAAAAAATTTGGTGTCCCTAAAAAATTTTCAACCTTGCTTGTAAATCAACGAAAACCCTTGTATGCCCCCCTGAAATATTTTTCAGCCCCCCCCCCCGACCAAGGTGAGCTGGCTCAAGGCGTAATGCTATGGCAGGTCCTTGTTAACATGGATGTATATGAACTTCATAAACCTGTACGGGTAAACGAAAAAATATATTCGTTTCAGTGAATATGGCATTGAATAGCGGCCGGCTTAAAAAGTATTGTTTTGATTAACAAAATCGTGTCTGAAAAGCCGAATGAACAACATATCAAGAGATATTAATGCTAATGACAGCTTCTATGAGGACGGAATAAGAGAACGAATGGTATATTAAAGAATACTCTCACAGTATTATTAGACAGGGTCGATTAGAAGGAAAGCCAGGCAGTTGCGGATCAAGGGAACTGGATTTATGCAACCGGCTACCATTGCTGCCGTGCTTAGAACTTTGCAAAGCAATCGGTTGATTTGAAGCTTACAATGTGTTTTTAGCCAAATAGCTGAAATATATCAAACACTGGTGTGACAAACATATATGCCAAGGTGCAACCGGAGATGAAAAATACCGAAGCCGGAGCCGGAGCCGGAGGTCAACAAAATTTGCCGGAATTGAAACCGGAAATGAGAAGCTGGAGGTGAGGGGAAATTAGGTAGTTAAAATGATATTTAATTTGTTAATTTTAGCCAATATCTACAATGCGTTGTTAATCCGTTTGACTTTACGCTTATTTTTCAACGAAATTTCGACAATTTTGTCAGCATCAGAATTGTGCCAAACGTTAAAACTAAACGCGCCAAACAAATAAATGTTGTAAAACGTTTAAACTGTGCAAAATTTCACTACCGAAATTGCCGGAACGTCCGGCAAACGTTGTACCGGAGGCATCGATTTTTTGCCGCAGCCAGAGCCAGAGACTGACCTCTGGTTGTACCCTGATATATGCCAATGGTTGTTTACCATTTATTATCTTTGGTTTGGAGCCAAATCAGACTGTGAACCAAAAACACGCCGATGTTGGTCAGAAGGTGTTTGAATTTTTAAGCCCATGTAACGATCAGGGGCGGAACATTTTTCTGCGGGACTAGAAAAAAGTAAGCTTAAAGCATTAGACTAATTTTTTGCTTGGCTTTGGCTAAGCTTACTATTATATGCTCATTCTTAGGCTTAGGCTTAGACGTAGGTTTAGGCTTATGAATATGATTATAATACAGTTCCGTCCCTGTTCTTCACATTGGCCAATTTTTCTCTGCTCCTGTTGTACGGCGATCTGGATGTGGCTAAAAAGTCACAAGGTTCTACAGACAACTGCCTCAGAGTTTCACTAAACTAGAAAAAGACTCGCGAGCGAAAAGCCAAACGCTATTTTAGTGCTAAACCTTAATATAAATTATGGGTTTAATTCTTGTTGGGGGGCGCTGTCCGGCGTAGCCCGCAGCCCCCTTGGATGCGTCAGTATAAAGTTTCATTAGTTTTTGAGATTCAGTATAGTCGATCGCAACATTTCAATAAGCTGTACTTAACCGAGATTGCAGTCTTAGTTGAGTTGACAAGTGTTCAATGGCTGTCTTATACAGTAAATTCCAGTGAGTTGATTATTCCATTCAGCTAGCGAGTTGGTTATTTCTGAATTAATATCAGTGAACATTTAGTTCACTCTCAGTTGAGTTGACTTTGGGTGATTTGATTAATTAACTCAAAATGAATTGAATCAAATCTAATTTCTGAGTTCTGATAGTCGTAACTCAGACTGAGTGATTCAGCTTATTCTGAGTTAAAATCAACTCACTCTAATTTATAGGGTACCTCGATGATTAGTGCTCTCTAAAAACTTAAACTTAAAAAACTTATTTTTAGATTAAGTAACAAAAGCAGCCGTGCTTCCAAGAGTTCAATAAAGTTAGCTTAAACTGAAAATATATAAAATTTTAAAATGACTTTAAGTGTAAACCTACCTGTTAGTTCAGTTTATCTAAAAAGTTACTTTAATACTGGTGGATTAGCTTAAGCTTAAATCAAGTTAGTTTAAACTTTTAGGGAGTGGAGCCAACATAAGCTAAGTCAGGTGTACACGCAGATGCCTGTCCATCTGAATTTTTAAGCACGCGACGACTCTGAGCGAACCTTATAACCCGTAACCTGGCAAACTTCAACTTTGGCTCAAAATACCATCATAAGTCTAAAAACGTCGACAATAGGCGAGGTAGTTGAACATTAAAACTTATTCTGCAAAATGTTACTAGCGCTTGTTCCAGTTGCAAAACTGCTTATTTTTAGGCCCAAAATACTGTCTTGTAGTTTACACTACAAACCATTAAGAAAAACTAACGGACAATTATAAGAACAGGGACGACCAGTATTTTATATCCATATTTTTAAGCCTAAGCCTAAGCGTAAGTATGAGCATATTACTAAGCCAAGGCTTAGGCCAAGAAACAATGTGTCTAAATCTTAAGCTTACTCTATTGCAGTCCCACAGAAAAATGTTCCGCCCATAATGTTTACATGGGCCAAACCAACTATACGTATTTTAGTTTGAAAAGCATAGCTAATGGTGTTTGAACGATATTTGATATGGGATATGCAGAAATGGTTATTCAATGACGCTATTATATACCGATTAGCGCCGGATATCCGGGTATTCAAAAAATATACAACATACGGATATTCCGAAAAGAAGTATATCTGGATACCTGGATTAATATCGGATAAAGATTGTCAGATATCCGGATATGAATAAATATTCGATCCCGGATCACTAACTGCTATATGAAGACAAGCATAAAATCGAAAATATGTCAAATCCATAGTATTACTAAGCATGCAATATAGCGTGTTGTGACTTTAGACAAAAACCAAAGAAGCGAATCGAATAAAGCTGGGGGAACAATGGAACATCGCCCCTCGCCGAGTTCGAGTTCGTTTACAGACAGGCACAAGACGGGGTTTTTGGAGCTATCGTAATAACTCTTTGCTACTTTTATCGCAAATATTACGACGTAAATTCAAGTTTCGCAATAGGACACTGCGATATGGGCCAATGTTACTTTGAGGGGCTTAACAGTAGATGAATTGTATTCCTAAGCCTAAGACTGGGCCTAAGTGTTGCAAAAATGTGTTCCTAAGCCTAAGCCTAAGCTTTAAGCCTACACAAAAAATGTAATCTAGAATCTAAACCTACTCTTTTATAGACTCACCAGAAACCTGGACGCCCCTTAAAGTAACATAGGCCGCGATATGGATACAGAATTTAAGCTAAAATTGACGAAAATCAAGAAAAAACATTCCGTGACTGTTAATTAATAAAAAATAAAGTGATTTTTCTATTTTAGTTTTGTTTCAAGTGATGCTAAAACGTGATTAGATCTTCGTCAACGCCGTTGGATATGGTCAAACTGTGAGGGGTGCATTTCTGCGGGATTCTATTTTACGGAGAAATTATGCACCAAAAAGGACGTGCCAATGTATAGAACAAGGTCGTAACAGTAGTATAAGCGTATTCCCAAAGCCTACGTCTAATCAGATTCCTAAACCTAAGCATAAGAAAGGTGATAAGATTACCTAAGCCTAAATTCAAACCAAAAAATTACTCTAAAGCTTAAGCTTACTCTATTGCAATCCCGCGGGAAAAACTGTTCACCCCTGATCGTAGGTGCCCAGGGCGGCAAGATAACCGCTTGAACGATACCAAATACAAGAAATTACCACGCAAATGTCTACTAATTTTTGACCAAATATACTAAGGTTACAAAAATAGCACAAAATCTAACTCGACCGCTAAGTCGGATGGCACTTTAAACTCAACCACTCGCGCTGACTATTAATACTCAGCACCGGTAACGGTGCTCCGGGTAACTCAAGCCCCCAAAATGGGGGGCG
Source organism: Enoplolaimus lenunculus (assembly GCA_030248215.1). Classification (NCBI taxonomy): domain Eukaryota; kingdom Metazoa; phylum Nematoda; class Enoplea; order Enoplida; family Thoracostomopsidae; genus Enoplolaimus; species Enoplolaimus lenunculus. The sequence goes on from JASANG010002126.1 coordinate 80,528, forward strand.
GGGGTAACCGCTCGCACCCAAGCGGTCCTAAACTGCGAAATTTTCAATTTGTCTTTTAAATATTTAAATTTACGTATTAATCGCTATTATAATGCACGCGATAATATGACCAATGTCACTTTGAGGAGCGTACTGTAGTGTAAACTTATTCCTAAGCCTAAGCCTAAACAAAAAATTACCGTAAACGCTTAAGCTATATACGGTTCTACCTAAGCCAAAGTTGAAGCCTAAGCAAAGACTTAATTGTCTAAAGTATAAACTAAACGGGTTCACAGATAAAAATTCTGGAGCCAAAAAATGGTAAAAACACGGTTCTTAGCTAAATATTAGAGTGCAAGCGGTAAGAACAAAAAGCGGAACCGATGGTCAACGTATGCCAGGACACAACCGGAGGTCTGCATCCGGTTTCGGCAGAAAAACGGCCTCCGGCTTCGGCTCCGGTAGAATTTTTGCCAGAGATTCCGGCAATTTCGGTAGACAAAACTTTGCATAATTTTGCAAAATTTTTCTGTTTAGCGCGCTTCGTTTTACTTTTGTCACAATTTTTAGGAAACAATTTCCGAAATTTTGCCATGAAATTAGTGTAAAACCAAACAACTTAACAACATATTGCAGATATTGGCTATAATTAACTATTAATTAACCATCATTTTTACGACCTAATTTCGCCTTACCTCCGGCTCCGGCTCCGTCAAGTTTCGTTATCCGGCATTTTTCACCTCCAGTTGCACCCTGACATATATATTTTGCCGGAAGTGAAAAAAATTATTAATATACAATGTAATTTTTGATAGCTGTATGCCTAAACAGAAGTTTATTTATAAGTTCACACCGGATACAGCGTTACCGTTTCAGTCCGTAGGAGGTGTCATTTTGATACAAACTCAGTGAATTATTCAAACTCAGGACAAATTTTACAGATAAGATATGTCAACGGAAAAAAACAGAATGCGAACGGTTCAACGAAAGTGTGGCATTAAAGGTTGTGCCGGGGTACAAAACTCAGTTCTCTGAAATGTTTGTTTATTTTAAAAATTGTTTCAAAATATCTGGAGCAAACAAAATAATTTTAAGAAAAACAACATTTACAATACAACGGTGTCGATTTGAATATTTCCTACATATTCTGTATTTCATTTGAAATTTAATTTCATGATGATATTACGCCGAACATTCAGGCTGAAATGCGCTTACAAATGCCAATGAGTTGATTAATCAATTCAACTAGCGAGTTGGTTATTTCTGAGTCATTAACAGTAAACTTTTACTCATTCTGAGTTGAGTTGATTATCAGTCTGAGTTGAGTTGACTCTGGGTGAGTTGATTAATTAACTCAGAGTGAATTGAATCAACTCAAAATTCTGAGTTCTAACAGTCCTCATTATCAGTGAGTTAATTTTAACTCAGAATGAAATGAATCAACTCAGAATTCTGAGTTCTGACAGTCCTAACTTAGACTGAGTGATTCAACTCATTCTGAGTTAAAATTAACTCACTGAACCTTACAGTGTACCATCACTGCAGCTAATGTATAGAACAAGGCCATAACAGTGGTATAAAACACATTATATATCACCCGCAAGTATTTGCCCAGCTATACCGTGCCATTGTTGATTTCGGCACGTAACGACCGTTGATAGGCCCCCTCAGTCTTGCTTCATTATGCATAGAACACCGACCGCCAATAGTAGCAGAGGCTAATTTCGAGCGTTCCCATTGCTTGCACGGTAACGCTTGCTTATTGGACGACAAATGTTCCCACGGGCAGCAAACTGACGAATCATAAAATCGCATGAGAGTTTTACGATACTCTCGACTGTAGAGCAAATAAATAAATATATTCATTGACGAATTGACAACCGTTAACAAATTCCCAATATCAACGCAACGATAGTAGAAAGTGACGTATGCTTCAACGTTTTGTATGATGTCACCGGCGTGTAAATGGATGGCTTCTAAAATGTTGACGAAAAAGTTTAAAATATTACAAATTAAGAAAAAGAACACCACAGTTATTAGCATTTTAGTCGTTCGTTGATCGCGTATCCGAGGCGGTTGTTGTGGTTGTATCGACGCTTTTGTTTGTTTGGATTGTGTCTTTGCTGTTGCCGCCGTTATTGTTGTTTTTGATGCTGCCGCTTTTGATGTTGCCGATATTGAAGTTGGTGTTGGCGTTTGACCATATTCAGTTGTCGATGATAACCGTCGATTGCTTCCAACGTCGCCGGATTTGGAGAATCTTCTGCGACTGGTTACCAGTGTGTCAACTGTTTCAATACTGTTTGTTACCTTTGATGTTACCGCATTCGTCTTTGAAGTAGCCGCTGCGGCTTTGACCTGCCGCGGAGTTCGTGGATAAGTCGATTTGATCTGATGCCGGCTCGACGGAGTTGCACAGCTTTCGACAGCTGTTTCCAGTGTTTCTGAACGATGACGAGTTGGCTTGTCGAGATCCGTGGTTGGTTTTGATGGATCAACACAATCCCAGCTGTCGTGATTTGGATCTTCTGTATGAGGTGAACGTCGACCTGAAGGTTGCTGTGCAGCGTTCTGTGTCGATTTCGAATTCAATTCAACGTTTGTTGTGTTGACAACGCGGTGTTCAGTGAACTCAGCGCTGACGGTGAGATCGTTTGAACGAATTTGTTCAACTGGATGATGATGATGGAATACTGCAATTGGAGATGATGTTTTTGGTTTATGGTCTTTGGCCCATCTCAAGTTGCGTTGATTACTGAATAGTTGTTCAAGATCGATCATCGATAGTTGAATTGACTTATTTCGAATACCAGTCGATGCAACAAGGGATTTGTTGAGTTTGCCTGCTGATCCGCATGCAGACGACGACCGTCGCAAGCGAATATAGCGCCGTGACAGCAACGGTGGCGGCGCACTTTGATCTGGTGAATAACTGCGATTGTAGTTTGGTCCTTGGGACGGACGTTGAGCCAGGCTTAAGCATGCGGTTGATCGATATTTAGTTTCATTTTGAAGATTAGCTAAAATTTGAGTTTTCGAAGTTTCAGGAATAGATGAAATTTTTAAAGTATTTGGCATTTTGTAGTTTTCGCTTTGAGCCACTGGCGAAACGTATTTCATCTCTTGAGCTTGGAATAAGACTGGCTTACACATTAGAGGGGACTTGCTATCCGGATCGCGTAGTGTTTCCAGGGGGATGGGGCATCCGCCAGATTTTGGCGGACACAAAAACAGCTCCCGCTCGGCACCTGTTGCCCGTCCGTATTGATTCTGACTACGATCGAACCACCGCTTCAGTGTTTGTCTTCTCAACAACACCGGAGATGGACTTAAACTTGACCTAGGGTCAGCTAAATATCCGAAGCATCCATGGTTTAATCTCCGCTTCCGGTACCATTGTGATTTTGCACCAGACAATCGGGCACCCGTGACGTCATCTGTTGCGTGCCTCCAAGCTGCAATTGCGTCATAGTTCGCACGATGACGGAATCGTAATCGTTTCAGCAATAATTGTTTAAATTGTTGGAGTTGTTGTTCTTGTTGTTGTTGTTGTTGTTGTTGTTGTTGTTGTTGCTGCTTCTGCTGCTGTTGTTGTTGTTGTTGTTGTTGTTGTTGTTGTTGTTGTTGTTGTTGTTGTTGTTGTTGCTTCTGCTGCTGTTGTTGTTGTTGTTGCTGCTGCTGCTGCTGCTGCTGTTGTTGTTGTTTCGCTGAAACATTGCTACTTGGCGTTGAAGTTGAACCAAGCTTTGACAACACTACCGACCAGCGTTTCTTTCGATCTACCGGATGCTGCTGACTTCCGCCGTCTTGGCTTGACATCCGGGTATAAAAATCGCTCTGTGCCGAACTTTGTTGAGGCGCAAGTGACGAATAATTGTTCGCATTGCCAGTTTTACGGCGTCCAGAGTCACCAAATCGTTTAATTAAACGCCTCGAAGAACGAATCGCTCGAATGATTTGAATATTAAAAAATATCAACAACGCAAACGGAATCGCAAACAGTACAACATTATTGAATACAGCGTGGTAGAATAGTAAATAATGACGATTTTGTCGAAGTGACGTTTCAAGCAGGACATTTGACGTGTGATTGGTCAATTCTGACCGACAAAGTTTGACTTCAATTTCAAAGAATCGAGGAACGTTTAATGCCACTGATACGGCGACTATGATATCTGAAATCAGATTTTTATGGGCCGTAAGTACACTGTGAAAATGTTGAATCAAATTGACTCTCTCCGAAACAGGCTTTTGCGGACTACACAAACTGAGTCAAAATTCGACTCCGCCAGAGTCAAATTCGATTCACTGAATCGCTCAGTGAGTCGAATTTGACTCTTTCGGAGTTGAATTTTGACTCAGTTTGTGTAGTCAGGAAAAGCCTATTTCAGAGAGAGTCAATTTGATTCAACATTTTTTGAAGTGCAAGAAGTACAAAAGGGGATGTTACGCATTTGAGAATATGGGCCAACAGACTGACAATTTGTTTTATTCGAATGCCGGTAAAAGTGTCTTTGATACCGTTTGCTCAGAAAATTAAGCTAGGTTTCACGTACTGGCACTACGGAATTGTATCAAAGACAATCTGTTTAGGCTGAGGGTAAGGCTTAGGATTTATCTCATTATTACGGTACAAAGTATAACAGCATCATTCTAGTGTGCGAACAACAACACCCAAAAATAACAACAAACCAGATCTGGATCTTCTGCACTCCCCCGGTAGGCTTAGGCTTAGGCTCTGGTTTATGAAAAGGCTTATAATCACCGAGGATTGCTCCCGGGGGGGGGGGGCGGTGGCTTTGCTAAACTCATCCCTCGGTCGACCAACGTCATATTAACTTACTAATCGAAATAACAGTTATTGATATGGTATTCAAACTATGCGACGACAATGGATATCTGATCCCACAATATCGAAACGCAGTCATCGCAGTTGTCAGCCACACCGAAGCCGATTGGGCAATGACCGCGAGCGGATAAACGAATGGCATTGCAGCACGAATTGTCGCCAACCAATAGTCGGAGCGTCGATAGCTTGCAATTGCAGGCACCACAAGCATGAACACACTTGCGATCAGTACTGACAAATCAGCGCACGACAAAGAAACAAGGAAGACGTTGATTGGACTGCGACGCATTGATTTGTTACCAAAAATAAATATATTAAGTGTATTTGCAAATATACCAAAACAAATACAGCTTGCAGTTAGCACTCCGTGGATGACAAATTCACTCAAAGGGGGGTCCAGCGAAGTAGCGCATTCAGTTCCGTGAATAGACGGGGTATAATTAGTCGATGACGTCATTGTGACCCAACACAGGTCAATACTCTCAAAACCGAGTGTGGTTTACTGAACGAGCAAGTAATATTATATATTCTGTGAATAATTTTTTAAATTAAGATGTCAACTGTTTGACATCTTATTAGAATTCCTAGAAGATTAATAGAAAATATAACGAAAATATTACAGCTGAAAAAATAATTTTAAGACAACAAATGTTTAGGCTAAGTAGAAACAAGGAGTTCAGACCGATTGGGAAATTAGGTCTATAGATGGGCTCGAAATAGCGACCTACGAATCGTCAGGCAAACGCTCTGCGGCCGCGCCGTACAATCCGTTTATTTAATTGCTTAAATCATTGATTATATGTCGACCGTATGCTGTCAAAATTCCGCCTTTGTTTCATTATTCAAAAACCGTTTCTGTAAAATATTAACGGGAAGATGTTTGAAATTTTTGCTATTAAAAAACGTAAACGTCACTTTGTTCATGATCCCGATCTGTTCCGTATCCATAGGGGGGGCAGGGGCCGAGAGTTCTACCGTCCGTAAGTTTAACCCCTATAGAAACGTTTCAATTTCGCTTGTAAAGTCAACTTAAACAATTGAACGTTGTTTGTTGAACAATTTTCAGTTGACCCAGCATCTTGAGCTGGCTCCTGAACGTATGAGGTCCATTTTTCCGCTTGGACTATAATAGAGTCAATTAACTCTTTATCACATGAATATTTTCTATTTCTCCTGAGACCTACTGTTATGTTAGGATTCGAACCCCAGTGACTGGAGTGGGAGGCGTATACCATCACCACTCAGCTATAGGAGCTTCACGCTCGAGCCCGAGGGGGCTCTCACGTCTTGTAGTGATTTAGTACTACGTATACGTGTTGCAATTGTTCAACACGGTTGCGATATATATTATTTAACGTATATACACTGCGCTGAGTTGCCTATAGACAACTCAATGTGTGAAGGGGTTAAAACTTTAGACTAACTTTTTTGCTTAGGCTTAGGCTTAGGATTAGGCTTAGGCTTACGAATAGGCTCATCCTTAGGCTTACGAATAGGCTCATCCTTAGGCTTACGAATAGGCTCATCCTTGCGCTTAGGCGTAGGCATATGTTTAGGCTTAGGCCTAGGAATATGCTTATACTATTGTTCCGGCCCTGTTGTATACATGGGCCACGTATGACGTCGAACGTTTCTTTCCAAAGCTTAACTTGAATCAAAAGCCGACACAATTTTCACAGCAAACCCACGTGGTTGTGATGAATTAGTTTCAATTTTGACATATCAATTGCACACCGCCCCAATTTTGATTGGTCAGCTTGTTTGTTTCACAAGCAGCTGTGATCGTGCGACTCAAAACGGGCCAATCACAGGAAATGCAACCATTAAACATCGAGATCGAAACCTAAAATTTTGTGTTTAAAGTTGAGTTCTAAAATTGCGGTTGGTTTCTGGTTCGTTTCGCTGGCGAGTTTTTTCTTACTAATCGCTGCAGATACAGGCGTTTAGAAATGTCACAATTGAACACCTTGATGTGTATTTCTATGACGGCTAAAAATTAATCATATCAAGTGGAAAAGTGACATTGCATAGAACAGGGAGATTATGCGTTCCACGACAGTCCAATGTCAGTCTATGTAGAAACCGGGACTTCAGACCTTTCAACTAAACAGCTGGAAAAGCAGGCCTCCAGAACAGGGATCGAACCCTCAGCCTGCGGATGCTTAAGTGCACACCCTACCACTGCGCCACGTTGCCCGCGTCTCCAACTGCATTTTTCGTCGACTATGTGTGTCGACCGCATGCTGCCAGCAAGCATACAATACAATGTGTATTGAACTAATTGCATATGCACTAGGATAAGCATGGCTCACATGCTTACACCCCACAGTCCCGTAGCCAGCTCACTTTGCTAAGAGGGCTATACATTCTTCAGGAGGAGCATACAAGGGTTCTCGATAACATAGAAGTTAAGGTTGAAATTTTTCTATGGGGACCATACGTCTTCTAGGGGGGTTGAGTGTCCCTGGCCTCCCTACGGCCATGGACCCGCACCCTCATGACGAACCTTTTTTGATGTAAAGAAATATTGCCTAACAATTCGCTAAGATGGTAAGTGTGTGCGACTGTTTCCAAGTGGAACCAAGCCTATAAACCCAGTTGTGGATAAGCTGCAATTGTTTATACTCCGCTTGTATATCAACACAAAATGACGTCCATACCGGGATCTAAATTTTTGGGATCGCTTTTACCTCATGTTGAGCTGATTCAAGGTCCGCTTGCCGTTAAAACACGGAGATGAATATGAAATTCGGTTTCGCCCAAATTCATTGTCCCCGGATTTGGTGCTGTCCTTGTTCGGTCAGTTTGGTACCAGATAATAATAGTGCATCTAAGGGGATATAGGGATTGTCTTGGTTGGAGCCGGCTAAAATTAGTAATTTGCATCGCAACTATGCTAAAATTGCGTTTCGCTTCTAAGCCATTTCGCTCGCGAATTTTTCTTTTTTTCAATATTTCCGCCCCGAAGGCTCGTAGAAGCTTTTAAACCCGCTGGTACATACTTGAATATTCGAACGGGTTCTATCTCTACGTTAGCTCAAATGTCTTTGCCTGACGTTATACCACCCTGAATCGGTCAAGCTTTTATGTAAGGGTTAGCCTCCCTTTATGAAATATGCTTCGTTTACTAACTATAAAGTCAAATAGCCAATAAAAATGTTTTCGCCCTTCGTTCAGACGTGTGATCCTGAAATTTTAGGACGTTTCACTCTCGCGTAACGACGGGGGTACTCGCTCTAAAATCTCGGATCCTTCAATAAACAAATCCTTGATCCGCAACTGCCAGATACGTCAAAACCTCTGCCTTTGGCGTTAATAAACAGTTTGCTTCTAAAGTTGTTAAAATGAAAACTACGATTAAAATCTTGCTAATTTTTTATAACGAAAAAACAAACAAATCGTTTCAAACGAAAATTGAGTCTACTCATTTGCCTCAGGCTGGTGGTACGGTCATATCGCGAGGGTGGAAACTCTGTGCACCTGTGATTGCCGTAACGAACAGGCAAAATTTTAGCTTATGCTTGCGTTCAGGATTGTTCTGCGTGGCGGAACAAGCCTCTATGTGTTCAAAGTAAACTCGTATCGGTCGACCTGCAGTTCGCTGCTGGAACTGTTACTTTGATGATCTAAACCATATATCTTCTAAGCTAAAAACTGAGACAATAAACAAAAGCGATCGATGTCACTGGGTAGAAACTACATTAATGTATTATTTTCACGCCTTTTGTATTCAAATTGGCGACTGGAGTTACAAGTGTATATGCCTGCAATGGCATTTTTAAGCCAAATTTAATTTCGAGACCGAAAACCGTTTCATAATTTAATTTTTTAAGATAATCCCCTTCTATATATATTAATATATACTTATATATGTATATATAGATATATATTTATATATTATAAATATATATATATATATATATATATATATATATATATATATATATATATATATATATATATATATATAATCAAAATCATAAACGCTGCAACATCGTAAGATTTAGCTAACAATGGATTCATGAGGGATTACAAATAACAGTGTTTTCAATTCTAATACAGGATTTTTGTGCAGTTGTTACTGGCCAACGCCACGGATACTGCGCCCCCCTTTACGACTCGTATACGCATCCTGTGTATTGGATACGATGCTGTGCATCTGTGATTGATTGATTGATACCTCGCAGTCAATTCACATGCGGGTAGCTCGTATACGTTAGCAGCGGCACAGTATCGTGACTTTGGCAGTCGCTTCACTCGTGAGGTTTTCATTAGAGTTCTATGATAAGCATACTCGATTGCTGTCGTCTCAGAAAAACGTTCCGGTCCTGATCTTTACATGGGTCGCCGAATGAAATGTCGGCCGAGTGCGGACTACGCGATTCATTCTATAGGCGTGAAATTCAGCTGAATATTTATGCGATTTGAAAACGCTACTACAGCTTAATGCTCAAAGCAATAAAATTGCAAATTTCACAAATGTTACTCCAGACCCCTCAATTAGGAAAAAAATTAACATCGGATGCTTTAATGAGAAATATTAAAACATTTATACCCATCGGCCGATCCACAAGGGTGAGCCACCTCGGCCTATGCCAGCCTCAAAACGCACCCCCAATCAACATTTTGTATCACAATGATTTAGTACTAAATTTGCGTTTGGTTTCTTGCTCGTTTGGCGTGCAAAATTTTTATTTTCTCATTAATATATCTTAATTCATTGCATCCTTGTCATAAATTCCTAGTTTACACCATTGTCTCAGGCCAAATATTTTGCTAAACTGAAATATTAACGAGAAAGTTTATAGAAGTTTTTAGTGTGCGGATGTTCTTACAAGTTTGACCGTAAATTAATAGACTTTCGAGTTGTTTTGATCAATCTAAAGAATGATAATTTACCAGTTTGTATTTTAATGAGGGTCAATGGAAACAATAACACCGAGCAGGTTTTGCGTTTTGCCGACTTTTCTTCGAAAGAAAAAAATTAAAGGCATAATATGTCTAGTCTCGGACCCAGAGCAAGCCAGCGAAACTCAGTCTTTAATAATCAAGAAAAAGTTTACCCGCCGGGTGAAAAACTTCAAGCTTCGTGTACATGCTTAAGCTTGAGGCATAGGCTTAGGTTAAGGCTTTAGGCTTAGGCGTAGGCTTAGGCTTAGGCTTAGGCTTAGGCTTAGGCTTAGGCTTAGGCTTTATGCTTAGGTGTAGGCTTAGGCTTAGACTTAGGCTTAAGCTTTTAGCTTACGCTTTAGGTTTTATGCTTAGGCTAAGCTTAGGCTTAGGCTTAGGCTTAGGCTTAGGTGTAGACTTTAAGCTTAGGTTTTAGAATTAGGTTTAGGCTAGGGCTTAAACCATGTCAAACTGTTCCGCGTGCACTGGCTGCAATATATTCAACATTTCCTAGCATGTTGTTGCGTTGTCGTTTGGCTTGTAGGAAAACTCGAATTATAAAAGTTTAAGCTTAATTCTAAAAATATTTTAAAAGAGGCTTTGTAGGCGATTATAAACCAAGACGCAGTCAAATATAAATATGGATTCAGCTAAACAGTAGAATTACATTTTCCATTTATAAATCTCAATCACCTGACGACTTGTTTTAACCAAAGGCGATTATGATAAAATTAACCAGATTTCAAATCAGGTAAAAAAAATAATAAAATTACATTTTAGGTTAACCTAAATCATCACCGTTCTTCAATCGTAAAAAGTTGTTGGGTACGGCGGTATTACACTTAGCAACTTTTCGAGACTCGGACCACAAGGACTTGATGCTCAAATCCCATTGGCTAAACGGTCCTGTTGCCATCGGAGGCCAGGAGGGTTAGCCTCCTATTACAATTTTACCTCATTTTTTTAAATTCGCTTGTAAGTCAACAAAAATCCTCCTGTGCTTCTCCTGAAATCATTTTAGCCCTCACAAGCAAGCTGAGCTGGCTACGGGCTTGTGGCTGTAAAGGCTTGTATTATTTTTGCACTACGCATTGCGAAGTAAAGTCTAAACATTAGTGCTTTGTTGCTAGCAAAACATGCACTAATAGGTTAAAGATGCGTTTTTAAAGCTTAGTAAAATAAATAACCTCGCTTTGGACCTTGGGATTTACGTTCCAGAACTACGAACGGCATCGTATATGAACACGAATCCGTGCTATATTTATCCTGTCCCCCTATTGTTTTAGTGTTACGGGCGTTCCCTACGTAGCTGGACTGAAGGGTGCAACTGAATTTTGAGGAAAATAATGATAATTAATTCTATTCTGTATGTTAATACAAAATGATTCAGCAAAACAACACTGTTATCCAGCCGTCTCAAAGGAAATAAATAAGTTTCGACGGAAGTTCTGCCGAATTCCAGGGTCAATTTTGCTACTGGTTGCAAAATTTTCCGGGGTACGCAACACAATTTCGCGCAAATGTCCCGTCAATATGATTGTAAATAAATTTCACGAAGATAAGCAAGCAATTAGCCGATCACATTAAAATATTAATATAAACCGTTTGTTATTTATGTGTTCATTTTGGTGAAAATGTATCTAAAACTTATTTTTATGACTGTCAAAGGACACGAACATAGTCGTATAGTGGCGACACTGTTCCCGTCGTGTTCCTTTTTGCTACGTCCTTACTTCTCTTGCCGTCTCCTTGACCCTTTTAGGGGCTGCTTGTTAGATTTACATGGAATGGTCAGTTTCAATTTTATTTGGTAGGGCACCGTTCGCGGTACGGTACCTGATTACGTCATACGTCCCAGTCGGCCAACGGAATGTAAAAAAATGGTTACTATATTCTACGCAAGTTATTGTGGATTTTGCATTATTGTGTCAATTGATCAAAATTTATGGATGGTAAAAATTATAATTAATAAGAGGCAATTAATCAAGTTTGACACAATTAATATTAATCCATCATAGCCAAAACGACCCATGTTACTTTAAGGGGCGTCCAGGTTTCTGGCGGGTCTATCAAAGAGTAGGTTTAGATTCTACATTAAATCCTTAGGCTTAGGCTTAGGCTTAGAAACACAGTTTTGCAACGCTTAGGCTTAGGCTTAGGAATACGCTTAATCTCTACTGTTGCGCCCCTGAAAGTTGCATTGGACGCAATAATAATTTTTTAATCTTCATTATGTCCGAGAATTATGGGTCTGTCAAAACTCTGGTATGACGAATGAAAGCGTAAAATTGAACTCAGGTCTAACATTGATATACTGACGTAACCCGTGGGCTGTGAATAACAACTAAATTATAGTAGAATACGTTTAGAACCTACTGGAATAATATGATTTGAAAAATTACGGTAACGCTATACTGTCTTCGATCATCGCCGTCGGAGGCCGAACGGAATGGTTAGGATACGCAGTTGTCGACCCATCCCACGTTTTACCCTCGTAGATCAACGATTTTTACCCACAGGAACACCAGCGCTGAAAAAATTCTACCCACAATTTGCAGTTAACCCACGTCTGAAGCGCTATACTTTCTTCGATCATCGCCGTCGGAGGCCGAACGGAATGGTTAGGATACGCAGTTGTCGACCCAACCCACGTCTTACCCCCGTAGATCAACGATTTTTAGCCACAGGAACACCAGCGCTGAAAAAATTCTACCCACAATTTGCAGTTAACCCACACGTCTGAAGTGTCTTTAACCAGCACTAATTAAAAGCCGGCGTAAACACTGCAAACATCTCTTGCCAAGGTTTCAATTTTGACCCGAGTACTGAGTATTAATAATTTTTTTCGAGAACAAATTTCAACCCCCCGCATGTATACCCACCCTGCGGGAGTTGCGTTTTTGGCCGACCCCCCCCTTGTTTAGAGGGGGGTCGCTATCACAAGAATAACCCTAAATTAAACTATAAGGGGAGCATGTTTGATACCGCATACTTAAAGTGACATGGTTCGCACCGGTTGTACACCCCTGTCTAAATAAAGGGGGGCAGGGCAAAAACGCAACGCGTGCCGGGTACATTCTTTTCTACACAAAATTTGCTCAGTTGTACACTCTTGTAAAGAGTCATTATCGGCTCTTGGTCAAAGTAATTGACGAGGTATGAAGTAAGCAACAGATCCAGAATACTATCCACGGACTAATTTAGCTTGTACGACAACGCTACATTTCCACTGTAAATGTAAAATGGTACGTTTCTTCTTGTCCCCCTGGCAAGTATTTACGAAAGTCAACGACTTATAAATAATTACATAAAGTATAAGCATGAAGAGACGGTCGCCTGGAGTTGAAACATCAAATTCGTTGTCTGTCGCCTGGAGCTGAAACATCAAAATTCGTACCACAGAGTGGCTAAACGCCGGCTATCCGACAGTTCCGCGTTTCGAATCCAATGCTTTGAAATTAGATCTCAAATGAAATAGAAAATATTGATTCGCGAAAACGGTTAACTCACAAACAGCACTAAAACTCAACATTTGTCAGTCCTGTGGGTAGAAAAGCTTTCGTCCCAAAAATGTGCTTTTCAAAAAGCGAACCTTAGATGCAAAAATTGCAATTAAGCTAGTTAATTAGCGATCGAAGCCGTTGTAAAAGCGTCGAAGGTCTGACACGCCATTATTTCATCTCATTAGTATTCAAATTATTTTTCAGAATAAAGTTTTTCGGTATTTGTTAATTTTTTCATAGTCAAATATTAATCGACTATGAGCAATTTCCCGGGAGCGGTAAACACCGCGGTTAATAATGGTTTGGGGTTAGAGTTATGGCTCATGTATAGGTCAGGGTCGGAACGTTTTTCTGTGGGACTGCAATAGAGTAAGTTTATTAAGTTTTAGACTAATTTTTTTGCTTGGCTTATGCTTAGGCTTAGCAATATGCTTCGTAATACTGTTCCGCCCCTGTTATTTACATTGGCCAAGAATATGTCGACGAAATGAACAGTTTCGGGTCCGCAGTAAACTACCCACTTTGTAAATCTTTGCCCCCTCTAGAAAATATTCAACCTTGTTTGCAAGTCACTGAAAACCCTTATATTATGCCTCTTTTCAAAAATTTTTGGTCCTCCTAGCAAGGCAACCTGGTTTACGAGCCTGAAGCCAAATTTCGATTTTAGCTGAAATTACGGCAAAATTCCGGTTCCGATTCCGACCTGATGTCGTTGCGATGATGAATACAAAATTACAGCGGAGACAAAAGAAACATTTACAAGCTTTAACCTCTTGCTCACTAGCAGCAGGCATCGAATCAATTATCTCACTTGCTGCGCTCATTAGCAAAAAAGCCTTAATTGAAGGCTGACCCCCCAAAGTTTCGTGTATCAACTCCGAACATAAACCACAGGCAAGAATGATTTCTAAAAATTACAGAATATCTTTTTTGTTATCAAAACGACCAATGTAAAGAACAGGTACGGAACAGTATTATAAGCATATTCCTTAGCCTAAGCCTAAAAGCATAAACCTAAGCCTAAGCGTGTAAATGAGCATATTCCTATGCCTAAGCCTAAGCCTAAGACAAGCCAAAGTTACTCTAAAGTTTAAGCTTACTCGATTTAAATCACACAGAAAAAACGTTCCACCCCTGATCTTTAAATGGGTCGTCAAAACAATTTAAGAAGTACAATTTTGGTTAAAAAACAGCCAATAAAAGCAGATCAAAATATTGCAAATGTAAAATTGATTTCAAAACATTAAATTTATTTTAAACTTTAAGACAATGTTTGTTTGTATATATTTAATTAATGATTAATATATTTTGATGCACCGCCTGATGTTGTGTTACCGCTTCACCGTAAACAATTTGCGCTCCCGAAGTGCTACTTGTAGCAAAGTCCTGTTTTGGCGTGGAACTGCAGCAGACAATTGACTTTAGGCTTTAGACTAAGTTTTTTGCTTAGACTTAGAAATATGCTTTTAGACCTTTGCAGTGAAAAATAACGCGCAAGTGAGTATGTGAATTATTGAGGGTAGATATATCAGGTTGTAAACAGATTGTAAAAATATCGGAAACGGAACCGGAACAGGATAGTGATCGAAATAACGGAAACGGTAAACGGATATTGAAGTATATAAAGTTCAAATATGTTTTATTTTTCTGCCAACACAGTGGTGACATGCAAGTGTTCACCGGGCTTTGTAAAATTTTGAAGAAAAAATGACAGATGCACCGAAATTTACAAGATTATGGATGAATATCGTAATTTTTGTTGCAGTTCGGACAATTGCAGCACATCTGTAATAAAAAAAGTGCGAGAAATTTACATAATCTATAACTAATTTTGAACGTATAAATAAACGAATTTCAGGTATTTCTACGACGGAAGCGGAAACGTAAATGGATACAGATTTTTACCAGAAACGGAAACAGATATTCGGTTACACCATGATATATATATTTACATATATGTATATAATAAAATTGGTATCGGCAACATCGTGGCACAGGGTTAACTTTACGTACTTAAACCAGGACACCGAATCATCAGGGAAATAATTTTGTATAAAATAAACGTGGGTTAAAATTAAACAGGTCCATATTTAATTAATACGCTTCGGGCTGTTGTGCCCCTCCAGCAATATTTTAAAAAACTTCAAAGGCTGTTGCCAAATCCGAATATACCTTCAACGCAGCGTTAATATAAACCAGGAAAATATATTTGTCAGAATCAGAATCGGAACTAAATTTTCACGTCAGAACCGGTATCGGATTTTTTATTTCATATTTTACACAATTTGTGCTTGGTGTAAACGCTTTCAACCATGAATAATTCTCCATATTAAGTGGATTTACAATTAATTTTTACTCTTATATCATAAGCTTAAATTATGTTTAAACGTACTAAACGTCAAACTTTAGCGAAAAAAACAGACGCGACCGTAAAAGACAGAACTCTGACACCGGAACTCCGTCAGAATCGGAATCACAACACAACATTTGTCGGAATTTTAGTCGGAACCGGAAATCCGTTGGAACACTCTCTTTAACCAATATCATTAAAGACAATGCAAGGTTATTTGGATGTCCACGCTACTTTGAAGTGTGCATCGTTTTCTGCTTATCTCCAATGGAGCAAGCTTAAGCTTTACACAAAATTTTTTACTTAGGCTTAGGTTCAGGCATAGACATAGCTATGCGCTTATCTTCAAACCCGTTGCAAGCTCGCCTTGCTAGAGGAGCTAAAAATTCCAGGAGGTGAATAAATGGGTTTTCAAAGATTTAATACAAGCAAGGTTGAAAATTTTCTAGAGGGGCGAAATTTTGCATGAAGGCTGAGCCCCTCTCTGGCTACGGGCCCGCTTATCTTTACGCAGTGGTTTAAGCGTAGTCTTAGGATATAATGCTTACTGACACGGTCATCACAGCAACATTGGCCACTTTGAGTATGTGGTGACTTAGCTAAATAGCTATGCCACCGAAAACAAAACGTTGTTTAAGTACACTTCTACCCATATTTGCGTTTTGGGTAAACCATATGATGAAATATAAGCCCTGGCTTAGGCAAACCTTTTAGGCTTAGGCCGATTTTTAGCCATGGGTAGGCACCGTCTTTAACCTTTACCAAAGCGTACATGTGGGGTTGAAGCGTATAAGAGTTGCCTCTATTTTGTTAATCCTCTTGTCTCTTCGATCAAACAGTTCCTGGTTGTATGGTAAGTCGTCAAACGAGATTTAGTGAATATTTGATGAATTATTTGACACAAGTTGTTATCAACAAATTGAACATTAAGAAAGTTTACAAATCGGCCAGTAGCCAGCGAGGGGGGCACTGAGTATGGGGCTTAGCCTCCTATCGAAATTTTTTCTAAGCCTTGAAAAATATTAAACTCGCTTATAATTTATCGGAAACCTTTTGTATGCCGCTCCTAAAATTCGTTGTAGCCTCATTTCTAAAACACGCTGGCTACGGGCTTTGAAGTATTAAAATTATACGAAGCATTTCAAACGTCATTTATTAATGGTTCTAGCAGGCCCATGTATAGAACAGGGCTGGAACAGTAGTATAAGCATATTCCTAAGCATAAGCCTAAGCCTAAGCCTAAGCCTAAGCCTAAGCTTAAGCCTAAGCAAAAAAATTAGTCTAAAGTTTCAACTAACTCTATTATAGCCCCTCCGGAAAACGATCCGGCCCTGTTCTATACACGAGCAGTTATAACATATGGCCGGTAGGGTTAGAATTTCAAATACACCAGTCGTTAAATAATTTTCGAAAACCACATCAGTTCAGACAAACATGAACATTAAACGTGTTGGTGCACCCTTGGTCAAAGTAATGTTAGGATTATTCATTTTCAGGCCCGGAGCAAAGTTGGCCACCCAAACAGGTCCGGGCAAAGAACATGGGCGGAACAGTATTATAAGCATATTCATAAGGCTAAGCATAAGCCTAAACCTAAGCGTAATAATGAGCATATTCCTAAGCCTAAGCATAAGCCTAAACCTAAGCGTAAGAATGAGCATATTCCTAAAACTAAGCATAAGCCTAAACCTAAGCGTAAGAATGAGCATATTCCTAAGCCTAAGCCTAAACCTAAACCTAAGCGTAAGAACAAGCATATTCCTAAGCGTAAGCCTAATCTTATAAGCCAAGCACTAAATTAAAAGCTTAGGCTTTCTAGTCACTCAGACAAACATTCCGCCCCTGATCTTTATATGGGCCCAGGTCCAAAGAGGCCGGCAATGAAATGTTTCACAGCGCTGTAACTTGGTGATCCGTGAAAATGTTTTTAGTTTGCCAATATGAGGATGTTTCACTGCAGATATACTGCAGTTGTTTTATATTTGGAATAAAAGTGACAAAAGTCATTGAAACCCTGAAAAAATTTCGGTGCATCCTCTGTTTCTTTATATTATTGGCGTCCTTGAATTGTATTGACATAAAAACAAAAACATCTTTTAAACTTTTATGTTTCAATATCCGTTTTTCGTTTCCGTTATTTTGATCGTTCAATATCCATTTTCCGTTTCCGTTATTTTGATCATTCAATATCCGGTTTCCGCTTCCGTTATTTTGATCGGTCAATATCCGTTTTCCGTTCCCGTTATTTTCATCGGTAAATATCCGTTTTCCGCTTCCGTTATTTTGATCATTCAATATCGGTTTTCCGCTTCCGTTATTTTGATCATTCAATATCGGTTTTCCGCTTCCGTTATTTTGATCATTCAATATCCGTTTTCCGTTCCCGTTATTTTCATCGGTCAATATCCGTTTTCCGTTTCTGTTATTTTGATCGCAATCCGTTTTCTCGTTCCAATTGCACACTTGTAGGTATAGAAAACTTTTACAGGTGTATTTCTAAGATTGTTTAGGTGAAAACAAACCAATGACCCTTGTAAACGGAACCTTTGTTCAAGTTAGCAAATAAAAGCTCATATACAGTAAACCGACAGTCAATAGTTCCAAAGGGAAGATTTAAACCCGTAGTTTTTAAATGGATTTTTTAACCAATTGAACTGCTAAAACACACTTTCTACGTCTGGTTTTCTTTCGATTTAAAGTTTTTCAAGGAAAACCCCAAGTAAAACGGCCAAAGGGGAGATAATGCAATTTTTGCACTTGTAATGACTCTGAAAATAGTTATAATATATAAAATATATATAAATATATACAAATACATATATATGAATATTTATAAATATATAGAAATATATTGTATACATAGATAAATATATATATGTATATATATGTATATATATGTATATATACATATATATACATATATATATATAAATATATATATTATATATATATATTATATATATATATTTATATATATAAGCACAGTGCTGACGGTCGGTGGGGATACTGAGCAAAACGAATCAATACATAAAGTTGCCTCCCAGGGTAAAGTTTAAAATGCATACAGATCGAATTCACCTGGTTTATAATTGGTTAAACTTGTTTATCGATTTGGTTATTTAACAAAGTGTACAATTTTTAGCGTAAATTCAACTATAAACGACATTTCATATATTACTTGTTGATGATTAGTGGTCAACTTTTAAGCCAACGGGTGTTGGCATAATTGGATACATAGCAAGTTTGTTGCTTGATTTGGCGTATTTCTGAGTAGATTTGACGACCTGTGGCTAATACAAGTCGCTCGTTTGAAAGGAAACCATTAGGAGCCGTATTGTTAGCTGTACGGGCTTATGTAAGATCAGGGGCGAAATGTTTTTCTGCTGTACTGCAATAGAGTAAGCTTAAGTTTACACTAATTTTTTGCCTGAAGCTTAGGTTTAGGCTTGGGAATATGCTTATAATACTGTTACGGCCCTTGTCTGTGCACTGACAGCTGTGCGTAGCACCTATCACCAGTTGTGACACTGAAGTGCACTAAATGACATGGTTCCTGGTTCTGGTTCAAGCATAATATAATTAAAACCCTATTGAAATATTTTATTAACCATTTCACTCATGGAGTATACTGTGAGCAACTAAATACAATAATGTACGAGCAATACACACACTGTGAGCAGTGTTTAAGAATTTATAACAAATATGCGCAGTGAAAAATCTCCACAAGACGTGAGAGCCTACTCGGGCTCGAGCGTCAAGCTCCTATAGCTCAGTGGTCATCGTAAACGCCTCCCACCCGAGAGACTGGGGATCGAATCTTACCTTGAAATTAAATTTCATATGAACTTGAAAATATTCATATGAGAAAGGGTTAATAATTGCAGTTACTAACATCAAGAGTGGATAATTGTTATTTAACAAGAGTGTGCAATTGAGCAGATTCTGTGTACAAAAGAATGTACCCGGCACGCGGTGCGTTTTTACCCCACCACCCCTTTATTTAGAGGGGCTGTACGACCGGTGCAAACCATAGCACTTTATGTACGGGGCATCGACCATGCTCCCCTTATAGTTTAATTTAGGCGTATTTTATGAGATATTCAACCCCCCTCTAACGAAGGGGGTCGGCCAAAAACGTAACACCCGGTGGTACATTTTGTACCACAAAAGACCCCAAGAGTTGCACACTCATGTCATTATCCACTCTTGCTATAATTATAATCTCGACAATAAGTGGTTATTCAAATGTGCTTCAACACAAAAATATTTGTCTGCATGAGAAATTTTCTACCGACTCCTACAAAAATTTCCGACTTCGCATGTATTAAGTCATCGGAAACCCTAGTATGCCTTCGGTTTATTCTACCAAGGTGAGCTGGCTACGGGCTATGATTGGCCAAAATGCTGGCGAACTGTGAACACTTGACACCGGGTTGTAGCCAATGGCGTGTCCAGAAGTTTTGTCAAAAACGTGACTGTCTCATACATAATAGTCCAAATCCTATAGCGAGCTAAAAGAACAAGAAGCCAAAACGCAATTTCAGCACTAAATCTTACCACACAATTTTGGGTTTAATGCCTGTTTATAATGTCTTAAACCTGGGTGCCCCCTTAGATTTGCCATGCGGCTGACGCTCTTGTATGCAATAGAGTTCAGCTGGTTTTGTGAACGTTTCAATAAGCATTATAAACATATTTTTCGAACCAGAAAATGTTCCATCATACAGTTGAACAGTTTTTGCCAACTTTGACCTAAAGTTTCCCACGCTTGAACCAATCAATTTACGGTTGCCAGATTTGATAAAGCAGGCACGCGAGAGTCGGGGTGTCTGGTCTGTCAGGTGATACCTCTTGAAAAATATAGGTTTACCGCTTGCAATCTCTAAAATCCCACTCTACTATAAGACTGTACTGTAGTGACCCGAATAAGAGGGGGGACTAAAATTTATTTGGTCTCTCTAGAGGGTACCTCCCTGTTATTCGGCTACGGACTGTTATTGGTTTTCAACTCGCCTTCCGCGACAGTTCGCTACCGATATATATCCGGTATTGCAACTATTCGTTGAATTAAACGTTTTTTGCCTTGCATCAAAAGGTTGAGCGATAACGCAAGGTTATACTTTGGAATGTTACTTTCAACACTTAGGTACGCTTTAAGTTTCGAACTCAAATTATTTGGTCCTGGAGTTTTTTATGTGCTAGAACTAGGGATAACGGTCATTTATGGACTCGAATTAGGGTTTAAGGACTCTATCTGCTCACGGACTCTTGTTAGTGATACAGACTCCTATAGATTGGGACTCAAAATGGGGACCCCCTCTTATTACCCCTTCTTATTCCGGTCACTACAGTAAGCTATTTCATTGGAATTTAAATCATTTATATAATGCACCAATTGCTTTCACTTTTCGTAGCTTTGCTCGCAAATTTTTTAGTCTCCCCTCCTTGAAGGTTTGACGCTGGAATACCTACCAAATTTAGGACTCGTTATCCGATTGGATGAGTGATCGTATTACGGTAATCTGGTGTCCTTAGATTTGGCACTCATAGAAAACAACCGCTCTCGAGACCCTGTGACAGATGTTTAATATAAAGAACGCAAGTTTACAGAGGGTGCCAACCGAACCCGGTGTCAAGAAAACGGAGACAGGGTGGCTCAGCCCTCCTGACCAATTTGGCCCCATAGAAAATTGTCAACGTTGGCTGTAAGTACACCGAAAACCCTTGTATGTCACTCCTGTCAAATGTTTAGCCATCCTAGCAAGGTGCGCTGGTTACAAGGCTGTCGTAAACCCTTGTTTCTCTCTGGTTAAGCTCAACCAAAAATTCGGCGTTAGAATACCATTAAAACTCGACTTAAAGCTTAATATATACGAGTTGCCTATTTGGAACATTTCACAAGGAATTAGCAAAAAATAGAAAAAAGACCTCAAAATGTGTACGAAACAATCCAACCGACCAATCACAAGTCTAAATCCATTCCGTAGAAGGATTGGTCGAATCATAATATACCTTTTGCCATCAGGGCGACGCCACGAGGGGAAGCATTGGAGCGAGACGATCCCCTCAAATTTGGTTGGTGCCGCCAATTAGACTCGGTTTAAAAGTAAATAATCTTAATTGTAGGGGTTTCCAAAAATTAGTCGGTGCCCCCCCAAATATAATTTTATCTTCATCTTAAACGCAGTTACTGTGATTGCCTAAAATCATTAAAAATAGAACGTTTCAAAAGGTCATTCCACAAGAGACCTGGCAAGGTTACCATTAAAAGATAAATTCAGTCTCATTGACGTGCCATTTTGGCCCTTTTGTGGTTCAAGTTGAAAAAAGATATTTTACCCATTAATTTGTTACACTTTGAAGCACGTTTCGCCAAAATACACTGAGTGTGTGCTTCGGTCAGGACCGTAGCCAGCTCACCTTGCTAGGGGGGCAAAAATTTTCCAGTAGTTGCATTCATGTGTTTTCAATGAATTACAGGCACGGTTTCAAATTTTCTAGGGTGGCCAAAATTTTTTCCAGGGGGAGTTGTGTAACCTGCCCCCTTTGGCTACGGACCCGGCTTCGGTACTGTTGTATATGATTAGGGTTGTTCATATTGAAATTAGATTATTTCGCATACAATTTTATTATATACTATTAAACTTCAAACCTTCATAAGTAAACTTTAGAGAATAATTTCTAAGAAACCGACAAATTTCAAAGAATACCAATTAGAGTTCACAAACTATCGCAACATTCAGCGTTCAGTCAAGGTCATTTTAGGTGGCTCAATAGATATTATTTGCCAATATCTTTTAAGCCAGGTTATCCACCAATCTGTGAACCTAATAATTATTCCTTAAATTGCAAAAATAGTTTATTTCCCTACGGGATCGGCCAATACCTCTGACCCGTTTCTGACCACTGACCCATATCACCGGTTACTACTGAACCTTGACCAATTAGTATGAAATATACTACAAAAAAGTGCATTAAACGTTACTTTAAACAGTATATACAGACTATTAATAGGGTACCTAGCACGGGCGGTGATAGAGGGGCGATATGGGTACCCCCCACTATTATTCCAAGACGACGAATCCCTAATTTGAAATTTGTAAGTTTCGGTCAGATTTCTGAAATAATATTAAAAATTATTTGCGCTTTGCGCAAAAACAACCTTTATGCTTGCATTTTCAGCGCAGTCAACTGCTTATAAGCAAACTTTACCCCTCGACAAACAAGTAGGCAAACTGCACAATAATGTACAATGTTTGGGGGTTTTTTTAAAATTTCATAAATTCGGCATGCACCTCAATCTTGGGATTCTTCATATTACCGCCCCTGGCGCCTGTGACCATTATTTAAATTGGGCCCCATGTATAGAACAGGGCCGGAACAGTAGTATAAGCATATTCCTAAGCCTAAGCGTAAGCCTAAGCATAAGCCTAAGCGTATGGATGAGTCTATTCCTAAGCCTAAGCCTAAGCAGAAAAATTATTCTAAAGCTTAAACGCCGTCCGTCACCGTCTGTCACCCGTACAGCGGTTTCCGTTGCAGCATCACCTGTACACTGCCGTCCGTCACCTGTACGGTGCCGTCCGTCACCCGTACGGCGCTGTCCGTCACCGTGCAGTATTGTACGCAAATAACTCATCTACGATACCGTGTAGTGACGGACAGCGTCGCACGACAAGCATAGCGCAACCCTTATGAGCAATCAGTGATATCCAGTTTACGTTCCTTGTTTACTGTACGATTAAACTATCACTGTAAATAATGGTGAGTCAAATTGACTGTCTCCGAAATAGGCTTTTCCTGACTACACAAACTGAATCAAAATTTGACTCCGCCTGAGTCAAATTCGGCTCAATTTCACTCGGGCGGAGTCGAATTTTGACTCAGTTTCTGTAGTCAGAAAAAGCCTATTTCGGAGAGAGTCAGTTTGACTTTAATACCATTTTTTGCCGTGAGAAACCAAGATTTCGCTGGAAGTTCACTAAACCAGCTTGCAATGCATTCTATTCAAATCACAAATTCCCAAAATTCAACCACGAACGCAAGTTATCAGCTTACACCTGAGACTGTGATATTTTGCGACGGCATGAAAGTAGACATGGGTCAAAATACTTCATCGTGAGAAAAAATCCCACAAGCTAAGCACAAAAGAAATGCCGCAAGCTTAAACAGTTTGACCACCAATGGCTTTATAGGGATCAAGACGCTCTAAGACCGACTCCCCCTGCCCACGCGTCATGTTCATCAATTATATAATTCAATCTAAAGCAAAAATAGGGTATTTAACCAGTTGGTAGACGGTGCAAACCTAATAATATAAAACGAAACATCACAAAGTTGAAATTTAAAGGTCTGGATAGCGTGATAATTATAAGTTTATGCATTTTAGCTTAAAAGTTAAAAAGCAGATGGTGTACGAACAAACTTGAATTGCGCGAACAGACGCCAAATACCAAATATTAGAAGACAAAACTGGCCAAACAGCTAAAAATATAACAGTGACTATGCTTTGAATATGAAATAGGGCGGGTCGGTATTCTTTTGATCTGGTTACAGTTGTGGCCCCTGGCAACGAGCCCTGTTAGTTAGTCCCTGGGTCACGAGCCGTCTTAGTTAGTCCCGTGGGACACGAGCGGTTAGTGTTTTTTGATCTCTTTCAAGACAGTTTGAACCAATAACCTTGGCGTTCACATCAACTATAAGCTATATTTAATAATGAAACGCACAACACAAAACCGTATCATATTTCATATATTTGCTTCCAGCCTCCGTTCTAATGGCCGCTACGAAGACTCGCCTGGCTCCAACGCGTTCAACTGTGATTGGTGCATCAGGTGTAAAAACCCGTCGTTGCTTTGTTATTTTTAATTGAAATATTAAAAAAACATTAATCAAATATGGTTGGAAGTCACGCGAACAGTATATATAACGCCATGTTTGTAAGGGTTTATCAAGAGTCGATTATGACAAGAGTGTGCACAGCAAAAAATAGTGAGTCAAATTGACTCTCTCCGAAATAGACTCTACGGTACTTCACAAATTGAGTCAAAATTCGACTCCGGCAGAGTCAAATTCGGTTCACTGAGTCGCATGTTTGACTCTGGTGGAGTCGAATTTGACTCAGTTTGTGTGGTCCCGTAGAGCCTATTTCAGAGAGAGTCAATTTGACTCACCATTTTTTGCAGTGTGCAACTTTTGGGGTTCTGTATGGTACGAAATGTACCACCGAACGTTGCGTTTACGGCCGACCACTCCCCGTTGTTTAGAGGGGGGATCGCTATCACACGAATACCCCTAAATTAAACTAAAAGAGGCTATGTTTGATGCTGCATACATAAAGTGACATGGTTCGCACCGGTTGTACACCCCTGTCTAAATAAAGGGGGGCAGGGCAAAAACGCAACGCGTGCCGGGTATATTCTTTTCTACACTGAATGAAGCCAGTTGCATACTCTTGTTGAAGTAGGCATCATCCGCTCTTGGTTTAATTAATTTTTAAGCGATTCAAGAAGCCCCCACCTGATGAGGCCGTTGTGCCTTATAATTTAACTTGATTTCAAAGATGGGTTCACTGGTTTATTTGGGACATCACTATTTAATGTTAACAATTGTCGGCCAATGTATAGAACAGGATCATAATAACTTTAATATGTTGAAGCATATTTGTAAGACTAAGATTAAGCCTAAGCGTAAGAATGAGCTTATACCTGAGCCTAAACAAAAAATTAGACTAAGCTTACTCTATTGCAGGTGCGTCGAAAACGTTCCGCCCCTAATCTTTACCTGGGCCAGTTTGCCCGAATCTATTTTCAAAACGAATATTTTGACTTTATTCAAAACCGAATTCAGTTAACCTAAACTCTTTCGGCTCGCGTACATTTTCCAGTAAAGTTAACCCTTTAGGTTTAGGCTTAGGAAAAGGCTTTGGTAAGTTTTTTCCTAGGCCGGCGAATGTAAAGATAAGGGACGGATGGTTTTGCGGTGGGGCTAGAAAAGAGTAAGCTTAAGCTTTAGACAAAATTTTGTATGACTTAGACTTAGACTTAGACTTAGACATATGCTCATTGTTACGCTAAGGCTTAGGCTTAGGAACACATTTTTGCAACGCTTAGGCTTAGGCTTAGGAATACGTTTTTGCAACGCTTACGCTTAGGCTTAGGCTTAGGAACACATTTTTGCGACGCTTAGGCTTAGGCTTAGGAACACATTTTTGAAACGCTTAGGCTTAGGCTTAGGAACACATTTTTGAAACGCTTAGGCTTAGGCTTAGGAACACATTTTTGCGACGCTTAGGCTTAGGAACACATTTTTGCGACGCTTAGGCTTAGGCTTAGGAACACATTTTTGAAACGCTTAGGCTTAGGCTTAGGAACACATTTTTGTGACGCTTAGGCTTAGGAACACATTTTTGAAACGCTTAGGCTTAGGCTTAGGAACACATTTTTGCGACGCTTAGGCTTAGGCTTAGGCTTAGGAACACATTTTTGAAACGCTTAGGTTTAGGCTTAGGAACACATTTTTGCGACACCTAGGCTTAGACTTTTAGGCTTAGGAATACGCTTAATCTACTGTTACGCCCCTTAAAGTAAAGTTTTTACTTTTAATAAAAGGCACAGTTGTTTAGAAGCTTAGTTTCAACTAATATTTGAGTATAAAACAACATAGAAAGGTATTTAGGGCAAAATTTGTGCTTACCATCTGTATAACTGATGTTTTTGACAAATCGGATTATTAATAACAGTTATTTTCAAATCTTAGTCAAATTTTTGAGATTAAACGAAAATTATGCCTATACCTGGATGGTTGCACATGACTGCGGTGCAAATTTTCATTAATATTTGATATTTTTAAACATTTTAATCGTCAACAAAGCGTCAACGGTAAATTTTACTCCGCCCTGCTTTTGACAAAATAAAGATTTTTGCTAAATTTCAATGCGTTTTTGCTTGAATGAATTTAAGAACTAAAAATTGTGTCTAAAAATTGTCAAATGTTATTGAGACGTGGGTGTAAATTAATAAAAATTTTCTTGTTTACGTTTAAGGCCCAAGTGTGGACCCATGTAGTACTTTTACGGCCGTCCCGGTTTCTGGTGGGACTGTCAGAGAGTAGGTTTAGGTTCTAGTGTACATTTTTTCTAAGGCTTAGGCTTAAGAATACACTTTTTTAAGGCTTAGGCTTAGCAAAATGCTTAATCTAGTACGGCGCCGTCTGTCACCGTCCGTCACTATACGGTATAATGCGTTTGTAATTTGCGTGCGATGATAACGCACGGTGACGGACGGTGCCGTACGCGTGACGGACGGTGCCGTACGCGTGACGGACGGTGCCGTACGCGTGACGGACGGTGCCGTACGCGTGACGGACGGTGCCGTACGCGTGACGGACGGTGCCGTACGCGTGACGGACGGTGCCGCACGCGTGACGGACGGTGCCGCACGCGTGACGGACGGTGCCGTACGCGTGACGGACGGTGCCGTACGCGTGACGAACGGCGCCGTACGGGTAACGGACGGCGCCGGACGATGACGGACGGCGCCGCACAACGAGTATTGCGCGACCCTAACTTTCTTTTCCGGCAGCAGCATAAATTAGTAACGTTTATTTTACTGACGGGCCAGTAGGTACAGAGATGCCAGCACAACTCGGGCAGGCAAAAAAATTAATTTTACCCACTCAGAAAAATTTCAATCTGGCCTGTAAGCCATACAAAACCTTTTGATGGCCCTCCTTAAAACGTTTAGTTCCCCATTTCTAACATGTTGATCCACCTACGGACTGTTAATATACTTCGACATTCGATAATAACAGCCGGATGTGGATATAAAAAAATATCTGATGCCTATCAGTGAGCGAAACTATCTTTGATTTAGAAGTAGCAGTAAAACTCACAATATTTGCCAAAACGACTTTCAAAATCATAGTTTTGTGGGCCCATGTCAAGATCAGGGGCGGAACACGTTTTTCTGTGGGATTAGAAAAGTGTAAGTTTAAGCTTTAGACTATTTTTTTGCTTAGGTTTAGGCTTAGGCTTAGGCTTAGGCTTAGGTTATGCTTAGGAATATGCTCAATATTACGCATAGGCTTAGGCTTAGGAATATGCTTACAATACTGTTCCATCCCTGTTCTTTACATTGGCCGGCCGTTTTATGTAACATTTTATTTTAATAAAAAATAGTCCATCTGGAAACAGTTTTTTTCCAAAAAAAATTAATTTTCGCCACCACAAAATTCCCTGCTGAGTGAAAACAGATATTAGCATCTGACCTTAAAATAGAGCACTTTCGATAGCTGAAAGGTTAAAACAGCTATAACGCAGAAAGCCTACCAAGAGGTCCCGGATGACATTGACGTTTGCGTCAAAGTGAAATACTGTAGAGACCTGGATCAGAGTGTGTAATAACAGAGAGGATCGCAATTTTGAGTCCCAGTCAATAGGAGTTTGTATCCCTAATTGATGTCCGTTAGTGGATAGAGCGCATAAAAGAGACCAATAGCTGAAGCATGGCCTAGGTTTCTCTGATATGTAACAGACATAAGACAACCGGAATAAAATATATTATGCATTTTCCTCAATTTAGTTCAAAATTAACCCTTTCGCACATGAATATTTTCAATTTCATATGAGATGCAATTTCAAGGTAAGATTCGAACCGCAGTCTCAAGGGTAGGAGTCGTTTACGATGACCACTAAGCTACAGGAGCTTGACGCTCGAGCCCGAGTAGGCTCTCACATCTTGTGGAGATTTTGCACTGCGGATATATGTTATAAATTGTTAAACGCTGCTCACAGTGTGTGTATTGCTCGTACATTATTGTATTTAGTTGCTCATAGTATACTCTATGAGTGAAAGGGTTAAAGCATTCGACAAGCAAGTGTAATATGAATAGCTGACGGCCATAACAATGGTCTAAGCATATTCTTAAGCCTAGTAGTCAAAACGTACGGATAATCCTATAAATAGCTAAGATGTAAGCAAATGGCTAAAGCATCATTCACTTTATCTTGCGTCCGCCTTGTGAAAAATGTCAGTTTTTTCTTTTAGTTGCAGTTTATAAGTTTCAGAAATATTTGACAGCCTTATTATTTCGATGAAATATATGTTTGAGGACCATGCTTACTTTGAAAGCAAAAAGTTTTCCGCCGGGACAGACGACAAACATAAGCTTAACTTTGTAGGAACCGAACGAAAGCTATCAGGGTCAATATTGTATATGACTTGGGAGTGTTTTGTTTTTCAGCGGGCGTCCAAAAGATCCTTAAACTAATAAATTATAGGGTTGAACTTTTTTCTGCGGAAATGCAATAGAGTAATCATAAGTTTTAGACTATTTTTTGCTAAGGCTTAGGCTTACACTTATTATGATTCTCACGGTTTTAGGCTTAGGCTTAGGCTTAGGAATATGCTTTTATATACTACTGTTTCGGCCCTGTTCTATACATTGGCCGGGTATCCTAAGCTTTAATCACTTCAACTAATTGTCAGAATACACATAATTCAAGCCCAGCACACCCCCGCTATCAGGAATTGTTTTCCTGGTACAAGAAGACCTCTACAGAGGGGGAAACTAAAATATTCTATATGAATTTTTGCTCAATGTTAGTTTTAGGGCCGCAACAGTAGATTAAGGGTATTCCTAAACCTGAGCCTACGCCTTGTGTTGCAAAAGCGTATTCCTAAGCCTAAGCCTATGCCTAAAGCATAAACCTAAGCACAAAATGTAGTCTAGAATGTAAGCCTACTTCTTTACAGACCCACTAGAAATCGGGACGGCCGTAAAAGTAACATGGGCCGAATGTTTTAACGCTGTTGAAAAAATTTTCGTCCATAAAAGGAGTTATTTTGCATAGGGGGTTGTTGCGAGAACGAATCTAATACACGAGTATCAGAAACTCAGCATTTTAAACATTCGTATGCCAAAACATAAAAGAACATTGCGCTTAGCAACGTAGACCGATATAAACAAACATATACACCAACTATGTTCATAGTTAAACAAACTCTCTCAAGAAACATTTAAAGCCAATCCTATGTTTCAAAGCCTATTATGAACCACAACTTGTCTTACATGTCGGGTAAACGCAAAAAAACTTCCGCAGCAAACCGAATTTTCCGGGTAATATCTCAATTTCCCACTAAAATCCCGAGTGAAAACGGTTGCGCCGAAAATAGCAATTTCCCGCGTCGATAGAATCCTAATTTCGCGGGTATATCACAATTTCGGACAATGCAAGTTTCCCGGGTAATACCCCAATATCCCAAAATTCCGAACGAACTAGGTTGCGTCCGAAATAGCAATTTTCCGCATAAAAAAATTTTCCAACAGGGATGTACTACGTCCCTATCTTTAGATCGGCCATTGGCAGAGAAGTATGCAGAATGCCAAAAAATGACTCGGGACAAGAAACCAAGTACTAGCGTAAATAAACGCAACACTTTTATACGCAATTCTGAGAATGCTTGCGAAGATTCGAAGTTAACATTTTATATCTATAGAAAAGTAGGTAACCTAACTTTACGTCTATACACTGACTTTTAGTTGTGAAACTAAAAAACCAATGAAGAAAGTCCTCAAAATTTTTATGCAACTCGTTGGATTTCAACTCTTTGCAAAATTAGGCTCACAAGCAGGCGAGGCGCTCAAATACCATTTTCTCAAAAAATGGAATGGGGGGTGGGGTGCAATCGTCATTTTGCCCGACCGACTCCGCCGTCCCTGCTACTCTTTTGTTCTCTCGCTCTAAATACTCGACAGCTTTACTTTTTATAATTTAAAAACAATACAAAGTAGACAAAACAAACAAGACAAAACAAACAGCCATAAAACATTGTCTCATATTTCTGAAAAAATTCAGATCAAAGCAAGGAATTTGGAACATAAATTATTAACATTATTGTCAGTCAGAATTAGTACTGATTGTTCGTTAAGCATCAAAACCAGCAGTAATAACTATCACCTATATGCTATTTGCAACGAAGCCCAAAACTCAAGATTATTCATTGCCAGCGTTCAGCTTCGCAATTTAACCAAACGTCTCCCGGCCAATTCAGATGAAACTGACCATCATCCTTTGAAAGAGGGTAAGCATCGAGATTTCATTATTAAGTATATCTTCTTTTTTTCACCTTTAGTATATATCATACTGCTAAATTATAAAGATACATCACAACACAGAAAAAAGTTAATTCGCTCAAACTATTTACGGCCACAAAAAACAGAGCTGAATACGAACAAGCAAACTTACATAAGCAAGAGTTTGCAATTATACTAGCAACCAGTGTGCAACCGGATATCTGCTTCCGCTTCAAGTAAAAATCTTTGTCCGTTTCCGTTATAGAAATACTGGAAATTCCGTTATTTTTATGCTCAAAATTAGTTATAAAACTTTTATACTTTAATATCCGTTTTCGTTATTTTTACTATCCGTTTACACATCTCATTTAAACAAAAAAACCTAAATCCAAAATTTCATTCACTATTCAAAAAATTTAATCCATCGCATTTAGCAGGAATTTTGTGCTCCAGTTTTGGAAATGTCACTTACACATTAATTTCAAAACTACAAAACAACAAAATCACGACGCTGACCAAACACAAAATACTGGAACAACGCAATTTACCGTAAATTTTCTCAACAATGCCACAACATGAACTCACCATTTCAGAAAAACTTACGCCTCATGAGTAACACAGACATTCTACTGAGTGAGCTCTTCAAAGACCTGGCATGTAATCTGTCTAAAATTTATGAATTGAAACAAAAGATGGCTTCCATATCACCATTATTCTTCCACTTTTCGGTAACTACTTATATCACATTCTGGTTGGCTTAAAGTAAGTTTGTTAAATCCGCTTCAAATACTGAAATTGATGTAGCAGAGCATTAACGTTTTTACGGCACAATTGACAAATTTATTAATGTCCAACTCACGTGTGCAAGATTTCTCAACGAGAAATTGTAATTGACAATTGCACATGCAAGTTTTGCGAACCCATTTTGTTTCAAAGCTAGCGCGTACAGCATGCAACAGTTGTATGTTCTCGCAGCAAACCCTTGCACAAGTGAACGGAGTTCAAACCAATGGTACGAATGAGTACATTACAATTATTATAATAGAAAGCATAGCATGCCTATAATAATGAATAAAGCTTGTTTCAATTTTCCATAATAATTACTGATCTAAACATTTTTATTCTTGTTCATCATCGCTAATATGCGTCTCGATATATGACCTGGTCGCTTGTTCCGACAAACGTTCGATCAGCGCATTCTTGCATCCAGCAGGTATCAACACACCTGAAGCACAATAAACATAATTATTCCGAGTTTTCAATTTAACTTGCCAGAAAATCCGTTCAAGACTACTCAAAAAGCAATATTTTTGCTTGCAAAACGTACACTAAACATATATTTAACCTTATTCACATGAACACGTTTCGTTGTTAAAACCATTTCAGTGCGTGTTTCTTTAACTGCTTATTTGTATCATTACGAACAAAATTTCATATCAAAATACTGAACTTTACTTTTCAACAACGAATTATATCCCGCAATGGTTGCACTCTGGTGGTCACACAGCCCACCCTAATTCAACTTACCAACAACTTTCTGTCCATCTTTGGTTCTTGATCGAATCACTTGAAGTCGCGTATTGTGTCTGCCGCCGGCCATTGCCAAGACACTTTCGACAACGTGCCAAACGTTAAGGACACTGCCCGCGAGAACGTAATAAAATCGTTTACGTTTGCCGACATCACACGCGAATCCAGCTTCAATGTTTCGGCACCGACCGGACCTAAAACTTCACATATTATACGCTGGCTTTTAACAAACAAACAAACGAACGAACAGCAAACCGCAACAAAATACAATAAGTGACAACCGTAATTGCATTATATTAGCATAAACGATTATCCTTTACAGCCAAAGTCATACCCTGAGATGACTAGATTTGCGTATCTGAATTCCTCCAATATTCCCCGGCGGCATAAAGTCACTAAGTTCAAGACAACACCAATAACAACAACAGTAACAAACGGCTTAATCCAACCTCCCAAAAAAGTGAAAATATTCTTTACCAAAACAAATGCTGACACATTGTAAGCGACGCTTCGTAATGTTCATTCCAGTTTTGCTCTGCATTCTTCGGTTCAACCTAAATACCGATAAAATACACGCCAGTAAGTTACATACATCTCAAGAAATTTAAATTTTACATCAAACTAAAGATAATATTAAACTTGAACTAAAATAAAAATAATACAGAAGAAAACAATTTTAAACAGACTCTCCTGATAAAATTCTAAATGATTGGTCACGGCGATCAAAATTAGGCTTTATACACTGTCCCGAACATGCTTACGTTTGGGTTTAGGAAAACGTATGCCTATGCCAAAGCCTTTACCTACACCTTAACATTAAATATGTGGCGAGTGATATACAACAGCCTAAACTTATTTTGTTAAAATTACCTTTTTGTATCGTCGTTTCAATCCATCCAGTGTTTCAACTCGATTCATATTTAATCCTGTGTTGGGTCGATAAATATTGAACAATTTCTCGCCAGACTCGAGTCGCTTTTTGCCAGTTGAGATCACAAGAATAGCAGTTTTACGAATGTTCATTCCCTGTAAAAAGTCATAAACAAAACAAAAATATGTACATAAAATCATACACACAAGACACTTCGAAAGAGTTCTTAATTATGTTCAGTAACAGAGTTGATACATTGTTTTGGAAGGCACATGAAAATGAAACCCAAAAATATCCAACATTTTCCTGTGTATTCTCAAACGTGTGTAGTAGCTACAAAAATAGCTGATTGGTTTTGGTATGTTTCACACCAGCGAATGGAGAACTTCATATCTCAACGCATTTTTAGAATGTGATTTTCATTTCTACTGTGGAAAGTTTCAGATACGTAACTCTTGAAATTGGTCAGTTTGAAGACCTATCGCTCAGTGGTGACAAGTGCTTTACGCGTTTGAGAATAATAAAGCCTTAGTGAGATATACAGCCGTTCAAAATCGTCCGTTTTATAGTCTGCCCGTTTTTAAATTTTAAACAGTTT
This sequence comes from Enoplolaimus lenunculus, assembly GCA_030248215.1. Lineage (NCBI taxonomy): Eukaryota > Metazoa > Nematoda > Enoplea > Enoplida > Thoracostomopsidae > Enoplolaimus > Enoplolaimus lenunculus. The sequence goes on from JASANG010002126.1 coordinate 114,173, forward strand.
CTTTTAACCAAAATAACCAAAAACCATACGCTACAGTCGATCACACATATTGCAATGTGCTTGAATGTAAACGGCATAAATGATTGAAAATGCGACCCCTTTCAATTTAGGGAAAATGTGGAAACTGGATTTTTGCGAAAACCTTTGATATAGTCGTGAGCAGTTGGTCTTGGCGATTAATTCTAACAATATAATAATTTGACTATATTCTGAGAAAACGTTTTTGATTAGTTGAAATAAATCGTAATCTCTGCTTCGAGGTCACCAAAAAATATATATCAAAATTTTCGCAAAAATAATGTTCCCTTAATTTCCCCTAAACTGAAAAAGCGACGACGAAAGAAACGTTACGCAAAACGAAGCAGTGAGTTTCGTTCTTTGTGCAGTTTATATTCAAAGTGTTTTTTCATTGTTTAAACCATACGTACAGATGATATGTAAAATCCTTCGTCCTTGCTTGAATTATCCGAATAAAGCTCAATTGCAACATCCCACGGCATTCCACGCTCGACACTGATCTGAAAAAACACAGAAAATACATTTTGAACAAGGGCCCATATTCTCAAATAGATATAGCTTAGTAATAGGTTTTCAAACTCACCGACAATTGCAGTTGTTCCACTCAAAATTAGTACAGGAGTAGAGCAAATCATATGCGAAAAATGTGCTGAATTTTGATCATCAGTATTCACTGATTCGAAAGTTACAAGACCTATCGCCAACTGGTGATAGGTGCTACGCACATTTCAGAATACGAGTCAAGATTATATTAATAACAGATCACAAAAGTATCTCTTGAAAACAGATCAGGAATTAAATCATTGTTTAATTGCAAAAAGGTGTCAAAATTTCAAAACTGATACACCGAGTTCCGACTGCGTCGCGGTATAACGAATGTATTCTATTAACGCTTCCGTCAATTATTATAAAAATTTTATTATTTACTTAAACACATTGTGAAAATTTTACTTTTAACCTAACCTAATAGTAAGATTTATTTTCAGTCAAAAATGCTGAATTTAGCCAAATTGCCGCCATCAAAACGAAACGCAACTCATTTTAAAAAAACCACACAATTACTTACTCTGTGAAGTTCAGTTTTAAAATCTCCAGACGACATGTATCGACCAAGAAACACGGTGGTTTCCGCCTTTTTAACTTCTTCACGGCCGGCACCAAGATCGAAAACAAAAACATACAATTCCTGAGCAATACATCAAACACAAATAAGCAAAAAATAAACAGACAAGTGAATTACACAAACAAGCAATCAAATAAACATACAACAATCGTTTTATGCAACACTTTGATTGCATCATTAGTAGAAAGTCGCAAACCGAAAATCTTATCGTAACGAATGGTGAAATCTAGTCTAGTAAAAATTCAAACTGGATAATCTGAGGGGGGAAGCCCGAGATGAAATAGGGGAAAACACACACGTCGTTAGCAACACCCGATTTTTAGTGCTAAACCTTAATACAAAACCTTTGGTTTTGATCCCTGTTAGGGAATGGAAGCTGGACTGGGATGACGCCCGTTATATCCAAAAATCACTTACCAAAGATGCCCATATCATAGCGGCCATCACGTTTTGCTTGTAACACAACCGCTTCGAGTGTTTTCGAGAAATATTGGAAAAGGCCGTTTTGCGCGACGACAGGAATGCCCAAGATACGATTCAAAAACTTTGATATGCTAATTGCGTCTGAAACAAAAAACAAACACACAACGTCTTTTGAGCAAATTTGAAATTATTATTTTGGCAACTAATGCATTTATGCCACGAAGGAAAAACAACAAAACTACTACTCTATGTCATACCTTTTTCAAGAGAACAGGCACCTGTGCTTGATTCTTGAACAAACAATCCAACGCCAACCAAATAGTCCTGCATGTCTGAAAATAAAACGCAAGCCACGCAAATTTAACTAATTTCTTTAGCGAAATTTCTTCAAGAACGTTGCATTTTTCATATCAAAACTATTTTCGCCAAAGCATATCGCTCCATAGTTTAAATTTAATGCGTACACAACAATGATAGCAACAAGCACACCCATTGCCAAGTTAGAGCAATTCAGTTGAGCTAAAATGGTACATCTGCAAGCTTGGACGTGGCTCTCGTTAGCACAGACACGACATTGAATAAAAAACATAACTCTCTATTAACCTGTAAAACACACGCATTAATTTATTAGAACGAAATTACATCCAAACATTTGTTCGGTTATGGTTCCTAAAATTCTTCTGTCGATAGACACAACAGGACATTCTTATTTCCAGGTTAATTCGTCTCGTATTTAATCACGCACTGCACGTAGGAATTATAGGAATTATTAATACCGGGGACAGGAACAGTTTATAGGAGTCGAAGTAGCATAGAATTTCCTCCATGATGTAAGACAATTTTTGACCTGGAAGGGGTGAAGAGGTTCATAGAAGCGGGTCGGCGCCCCCATTTGCCACACCCAGTCGCACACCTAGCTAAATCTTAGTTACCTTTAAAGAATTCGCCAGGATAATTCGACGGCGGATCAGTCATTGGAGGCACCAAACCGAGAATCGATCGCAACGTTGTCTCGAGGGCGACGCGACCATATTTCGTGTCCAAGTTGAACTGACTCAAATCGCGCGATTCAGTCGCGCGCCTGTCGCCGTGGGTTAATGCTCCCTGTAAAACCGTCAATACGCATTCGCTCGCTCATATAAGTAGTGGACAAATCCATTACAAAACAAACTATGAAACATCCGTTAGTAAATTTGTTTCCTTGATTCTGCAATCTTAATAAGACTTGGACCTGTAGTCTGAAGTGCATGTAGCATTTATCACAAGTATAGTGATAGTTCTTGTAACTTTTAAATCAGTGTCTGGTACGGTTGCAAATGCACTCATTTTGCTCATTCGAGTTTCCCTACTTCTTTATCAATTTAGAGATCCATAATTGTAGGTGTTCGCTTGTTTGAGAACCTATCGCTAACTAGTGATAGAGACGACAAACATTTGACGACATGGGCCTAGTATATCATTACTTTTAGTCTGTACCAGGTTAAAGCTGATGATAACTTATTTAAGCCAGCCAGTATTTTACTAAGTTTTGACCCAAACCATATACTGCAACTAAAGAATCCTCTTACTAACCAAACTTTCAAGCCGCTTCGCAACAATTGATGCGAATCGAATTTCCCCAGCCAATTCCGATATTAGAAACACATATTCCGGTGCGCTCACTTGATTAGAACGATGCGTTCGGCCTGAAATGAGACATGAAATATACATGTAAGCACTTTATAATCAGAAAAGCTGAACGCGTTCAGACAAAACAAGGCACGGAACACACCGCCGCATTTGGACCAGTTTACAAAGCCTTGCAATACATCATGATTGTCATTCAGCTCAGCCATATCCCTCAAAAACACGGGCATTAGGTGATACAGCAGCCAATGTAAAACTGTCTGAATGCGAAATCTGATCGCATCGTTACCCAATCCAGCGAGTTAAACCGAACAGCTTTCAAGAATTAAACCGTATTAATGTAAGTTGAAGCTGGTGATTTGTTTGTACAAAAACCAAACCCAGTTTCGTTCGGTTGATACGTTTAGTCTTAAGAATCAGCATCGAGTCTTGGTCACTAAAGACGGCGCTATACTTTTGAATATATAAATATCGCACAGCGTTTTCCGGCATTGAACGACAACGCACGTGAACTGCCGTATCGCATGGCATAGCATTTCATTTTGTAAAACAAAATTTTTTGAGTTGCAGCGCCGTACAGACACCGCATGGCAAGCAAAGAGCTACCTTAAAGAGCATTTCTTACCAAACTGTTGGATAGCTTTATCAGCAGACCATGGCAGTTCAAGTGTAATATGAACACGACGGCGTTGATTTTTTGCTCGTCGATCAGCTTGAAGCGAAATGCCAGAACTTGCTGCTTCAGAAATGACCGCGATCAGCTGCAACAAAGCACAGCTTATTTACGCACTGCCACGGCTGCAGGATGGAGAATAACGGGGCACGCCCCCTAAATTTTTCCAAAATTTAAAGAAAGGAAAGGACCGGCTCATTTAAAAAAATTTCCATAAAAACTTGCTTTACACCTCTTTGTACCTAACCGTTTATTTCATCGTACACTAAGCCTAAAAAGCTCATGCATACAAATCTATTTTTTCAGTGATAACACAACTTTAACCTCAACCAATGGTTCAAAACCATTCCAAACCAATATATCACTTGGCAAGCGCTAAGGTACCTTTTCGCCACTCATAAACCGTTCTTTCTCAGTCATATTCATCATATCAATGGGGACGTCATCTTCATGCCGCAACTGATACTGAACAGCGCCGTCTTCATTGCAAACGATACGCCCTTTACGCCCAGTCATCTAAAATGGATTAGAAATATTGCTACAACTAAAACTAACATGATGAGCAAACGAAAACACGAAGCCAAGCCGGTTAATACAATATTGATTTTGAATTCAAATGAACAAAAAATTAATAGAAAAAAGTCGACAATGTACGCTCCACTTTTGCAGCGCCCCTAGAAACCAACATAAGCGTGTAAGTGTGCATACCAGGGTGTTACGCGGAAGTGGATTAAACCGGAATCGGAACAGCAAATTTATATAAGATTATAATCGGAATCGGAACTAAAAATTTTGCGACTGTACGAATACTTTGTATTGACAAATATAATATTGATGTAAGGTGTCTGTTGGCTAGCAACAATTTTCGAAAACGCCGCATAAACAAATTGAAGGTGATTTTTGGTTCTGTAAAGCTAAACTACAATCAATTATTGAAAAGTAAGCTCGTCGAAAGCAATTTGATAGATAGATAATACAGAATTTGTATGCAGCATATTACAACAAGTAAGATTAAAATTAAAATTCAAAAATTCGATTCAGATTGATTGCGCAATCGGAATCGAAATTCGTTTTGAGTCAAAATTATAATCGAATTCAAAATTCCGGTTGCACCCTGGTGTTTACATCTTACGTGCGATCATAAGTGATTTTTTCGGTAAAAATTAAATGTCACTCAAGACTTTTCCACAGACTGCGAACAGGAGGTTCGTTCTAGCAAATTCATGAATTAAAATATAGACTTCCATTGAAAAATATTTCTCTCAAAACAATTAACTATATTTCAAACAATTTAAAAACATTTACGTAAAAGTACCTCAGCAACGTTCTGTGGTCCACCCAAATCATCAATCAGCTGATCAAGAGTATTGTTTGGCATCGCGGTTTTCAATGCGTCCAGCTTCGACAACAAATCTGCGCGCATCACAGCAGCAGGATTAAGACCAAAATCACTGGACGATTCAAAGTGTTTCAGCGAACTCCATCGTAAATGACCTGCAAATATATACTACAAAATCGTTGTGTTTTCATCTTGAAAGAAATCTTGTTGCGCCGATATAGGGCATAAAAGGAATCCGGCTTTGATAAAAAAATAAACATCCGACTCTGCTTCCTATATTCGTCTGTTGTTTTTGTTTCAAAACTTAACGTCAAAACTGATCATGCGACGTCTGGCAGTTTAAAAACAGATCACACAAATCATAAAACTCTACCAAGAGCAACATTTCATTACAAATTCGTTCAAATCGCAACGATAGCGCTTTCATATTCATAGTAGTTAGCGTGTTTGAAAACATCAAGCTAACTGACAATAGGTGTTACACACAATTAAGTATACAGCTCAAAACACAAGTGCGCTGCTCACAATTAGGCTGAAATCGTTTCGGTTGCTCTAGCGGTTCTTCTTCGTCTTTGTTCTGCGCACAATTTGACGCGGTCGGAATCATTTTATTGTCATCCATTTGGAATTCGGCATCAGAACTGTCTCCACCACCGATGCCATGTTCTCGGTCTCCCACATCGCTGCTGTTCTTTCGTTTTCGCATTTTTCGTTTCTTTTTTCGTCGTTTTTTCCTTCGTTCAGATTTTGCTGAAGGTTGTTTTTCACTCTAAAATGAAATAAAAGTAGCATAATTGAAACAATATAATATACGACAATAACACTCACCAAAACGCGCGAAACATCATGTTCTAAAAGCTCCGTAATCGCGGTTAGTTGATATTCTGACATTTGCTTACGTTTACCTCCTCATAAATTCATCAGCGAGAGGGGTAATTCAAATGAAACCACCGTTTAGAGTTGCATTCGTGTCAGGATATTGATTTTCAAACGTTGAAACTTTACCGCACGCTCCACACTTGCAACTCACAATACGGGTAGAACCTGACATATACCATAGATTCGTAAGCGTCACACGAACAGCATTTCGAATACGAGTAAAAACATTACCCTGATAGCTTAAGGTGGAAATGTACCAAAACTTCTAACATTAAAGGTTTGTAAGTCATTGTATCATCTGCAATTTAAGCAATCAGCAATACTTCAGATAACCAACAAGCCGACCAAATTGAACAAATCACGCGCGAACACGAGTAATCAATTTAAACCAATGATCTTACTTCGACAACAGATGTATCACAAAGCGGTGGACTATCAACTTGTCGCTGCTTTTCTAACCAAATATCTACAAAGTAATAACAAGTAGCGCTATTTCAGAATCATCTGTTAGCGAAAAAATATCGAACAGTAAAGTAGTGTCATCTAATAGTATTTTTATAGCGTTTGCTAACCCAAAAATAAAACGCTATAATAACGACAAAATATTTTTTAAAAATCAACTTTAGCTCATTATTAATTCTGAATTTTTAAAACATCGATTTGTGAACACTGAAATTAATCATTTAAATTAGTTATTTGCGTAGGCTAAGTGAACACCGTAGCATTGAGGTATACTATTTTTACCGTCGCAACGCAAGGAGACATAAATTTTTCAACGTGCTCACTTTTCCTTTCTTATTTCTTACAATACACTTTACATCGCCCGCCACATTCACTTTTTTAACTTAGGTCCACATCTTTTCTGTCATACTTAATTCGACACCTCTTTCTTACTTCGTCTAATACTTTCTCTCATGTACCTAGTCCCACATCTTTTCGTCCTTAATTAGTCGCACCAGGGTGCAACCGGAATTCCGGTTCCGGTTCCGGCATTTTTTCACCTTCCGGTTCCGGTTCCGGTAAATTTTTACCGGATTTAAAAATTGCGGTATTATAATTTGGCCGTTTTCTTAACTTTGCTAATTTTTAAGAATCTCTTTTGAAAGCCACTTGTACTCCGAATATAAGCCATTGATGGTGGATTTCACTTCAGTCGATGATGAAAATCTAAAATACAACAAATAAAATAAATACCTATGTTCGACTAAGGTTATTTCACAAATAATAGAGCAAAAAATAAGATTAAAATGAAATTTTTGGTGAAATGCATTTTTCATTTTCCGGTTCCGGTTCCGGTAAAATTTTCAAATTCCGGTTCCGGTAAATTGTAATTCCGGTTGCACCCTGAGTCGCACACCTCATTCTTACTTTGCCCCAACACTTCCTGTCACGTACATAGTTCCATATCATCTCGTTGTTGTTTAGTCAGACACCTCATTCTTACCTCGTCGTAAACCTTCTTTTTCTTACTTAGTCGCACACGACTCTCTTACTTCGACCCCCACTCTCACATTCTCTCATGTTTTAATCCCACTTCTCCTCTCTCTCTTCTACTTTGCCCAATACTTTCTCTCATGTACTTACTCCCTCACCTCTGGATTACATAGTCAGACACCTTTCCTCATTACTACGTCTTTCACACACTGTCTACCTACCTTCTTCTTGCGTCGTTTCACCTTATCGTAACATCCCCAGTTGCCTTTTGTCCCTTCCCCTGTAGCTTTTCGTCCCTGTACCCAACACACTCACCATCATCATCTTCATCGTCCGCAAACGGATTGAATCCAGCTTCATCTTCCTCGTCTTCATCCCCTTCTTCGGCTTCTTCATCATCGGCCGATCGCTTTCTTTGTTTCTTCCTCGAGGTTTGTTTCGAATCGGCGGGTTTGTCTCTTGTTGTCGAATGCCTGTTCCCACCGTTACCATCGTTTTTGCTTCCGCCAATGGCGTCACTATCCTCCTCCGCAGAATCGCTTTCTCTTTCTTCGCTATGGTTGTTGTCTGTCTCTTCTTCGTCTTCTTCTTCTTCATCATCATCACAGTCACCATCCGAATCGGCGCTTTCGCCTGTAAGCGGGTACAGTTGCAACAAATCAAAATACAATGCCGATGCCGGAATTTTTTCAAATCAAAAGCCGGCTATGGACCCGAAAAAATTGGGCAAAAATAAACAAAATAATAGAAATCTCTAAACCCGAATGTAACTCTACAAGCTGAACCGTATTCTCAAATGATCTTAGTACCGATTTACAAGATATCGATTGGTTTTCAAACAAAGTGGGCATCTACTATAAAAATTACCCTTAGAGTAATAGAAAACATCCACGACACAAAACTTGTCGGAATTAATATTTTCATCAGCGGCTGAAAAGCAAAACCAACAGACCTACCGTCAAGATCAAACACACATACCAGAAGAAGTTTCACCACCGCTATCCTTTTCTTTTTCTTCCAGTTTGGAAAACAATCGTTCACGCTCCATTTTACGAGCCTGTCGAGCTGAAAAAATACAGAAAATGCAAACATGCAGCAATAACGGGTGTAATACTGTCATTTCGCTAGCCCAATCTCGAATAGGCTAGGGGTTTTTCGAAGGTGACCAGGCACTGGAGTCAACCAGGGGAACTTGATGAGTAGGGTGTTAGAAACCGTCCAAGATAAAGATAAAGGGCAAAAATTGGAACTTTTCGTAAAGGGCACTGTATTTTTAACAGATTTTCCCTAAAATTGCTATTGCGGAATTTTGGGGTGGTGAAAATCCATGTTTAGCTAGTTTAAAGGTGGTACGTCTATCTACTGTTGTTATTGTTATATTTTTTAACTCGTTCACAAGCCGAACAAAGCTACGTTATGGACGCTATAACACTGTCAAAGCTATAACCATAACGCTTATAAATTTACAACAATGTTTAAAATTAAACAAAACTGTAAATAGCAGCTTACCTTTGGCACGGTCTTGTTCATTTTTCAAACGTTCTGCCTCGCTCAAGCGTTGAGATTCAACAAATAAACTTCCGAGGCCAACTTTTTCCAATGCTTCTTTGGTATCAGTTGCCGGAAAGTGTTTTTCAATTAACGATTGGAATACACCGCTTAAATACACAACACAAACAAAACAATAACAGCTCACACACATATAGTACAGAAATATAATTTGGAAAAAAAGCTGATGATAACTAAATACAATGCACAGGACTAACCCCAGTAACTGCGTCGCTACCATTGGATGACAACGTAATATTGGTGCGTAGCCAAAATTTCATTCACAAGGGTATAATTTTATAAAAGCATTGGTATTTCGACCTCTAAAATTTACAAGGTGATTTCTAAATCATGTCAAAACTGCATTTTCTGGTATCTTAAGAAATTTCAGAACAGGATATATTCTCTCAATACATTCGCTTGTATACGACCGTGACTACTTACTGGGCAGTGGACACAAATTCCGTCAACTCTCCCCCGCGGTCTTCGAGTTGTTCAAGGGTTCGTGCTTCACCAGTCGACTGGAGACCAATCACAACGCACTAAAATAAACAAACAAGCAAACAATATTGCGAACAAAGCATCACATAAAACGCACACAACAGATCAAATGAAGGTGACAAAAACGACATAAAACAAGCAAACAAAGGAAGAAAGAAACAAACAAGCAAACACCAACTTCACATCGTTTGTTCTTTACTGTCAGCATTAATCCAATTCCTACGACTTCGCACACGATAATTATAAAACTGCAATGTATAAAACGGTTTGCACGCAAACTCATATAACTTGCATACATGTGTGTTAAAGCCATTATTTACGACCTGCCTGGAATTTTTAGGCATTTATCTCTACAAGATCCGGTTTACGTCTAACATTTGACTCACTTTGCCACTTTTTACAGCTTCACGACACATACGAACACATGCTTCGACTTTCGCAGCAATACAGAAATACTTGAAAAATCTTTGATGTGCAGACCAAAACTGAGCCCAAATAGTTTTACGAACAGACGAATCGGCACCCATAATGTCGGCTGCGAGTTGAAATTGTTCACGCGCTTCCAGCCACTGAAAAACTATCGATTGTCACTAACAACGCTGCGTCAAAATTGGCGTAAATTCTCAAGATTTCAGAAACACAGCCATTATTACGAATAAACTTTGATGTCGATTCTTAATGTTTCCATCCATAATCTTAAGCATGTGTAGCAAATAGAAACACCCATTACTTGGTGATAGTTCATGAGCTTTAAATGGCAATAAGCAGAACACACAATTGAGAATACATCTACTAGATTAGAATCACTGAAAATTGTTCAAATTAATAGAATAGTAATAATATTTTAACTTGCAACAAAACATTAGTTGCCCTTACACGCGTCATATTTCTGAGCCAATGTTATACACCAAAAACAATCCGAAATTCTTACCAAATGGACAGAGTCGTCATATGCCTTCATAAACTCTTTCGTCGGTTTGACATCTTCAATTTTGAACGAAACGCCGTGAAAACTCAATTGGCGTGCCAAATATATTCCACGAAGCTAAAACACACACGAAGCTACATCTAATACGCCAAACTGTTTGATTGTGATGTAATTATAAAAAGAAATTGATTAAATTTTCATGCTTGTATTTGGCGCACAGCATACCACCAGCGAGTTTACCAATATAATTAAAGCTGGATATTACGTATAACTCTGTAATCTAGCGTCAATGAATCCTAAAGCCGCATTCTCAGATGTGTGTAGCATCTATCATGAGTTAGCCATTAACGGCGGCAGCTACAATAATGTCAAACTCAGCGCACAGCAGGACCTATAAAGTACAAGACCTATCACACCACTGTTTTTAGATGCTATACACATTTGAGAATATGGATCATATATTGTTATATGCATACAGCAACTAGCCCCAGCTGTGATTTTTCGCTATTACGATTCTGATTTATTAATTATTGTTGCTACAGACAGCCAGACAGACACGAGACGCTTACCTTCATATCCATTGCGACCACTTCCATAGCACCGACCCCACGACGCTCAACAGCATTCAAAAAGTCACCAAACGTGCGAAATGGAACGCCTTCGCCCCATAAACCAAGTCGGGTCATGTATGCCATATTTCGAGGCTCAGTTGCGCCTTAAATAGCAACTTTAATTACGTAACGGACCAGTTTCTATACATTTTAAACTCTCTCGTACTGACTTCAATCTGTCAATCTATGTAAATTGAAGAAACGTAGGAAAGAATCTGGTATTTTCTAAAAGCCTAAATACTGCTTTTTGTAAAATTAATTGCAAAAACACTCACAAAAACAACGCTAATTCAGCAAATAAACTGCGAATACTTGCCTGTGGCAGACGCATATATCACTCGAGCTTTTGGCAGTAACCGTTGAAGTTCGACCACAGTCTGGCCGGTTTTGCTCGCTTTAGTTCCGCCGTTTGGGACCAAATTTTTGGCACGATGACATTCATCAAAAACAATCTACAAAAATCGTATCAGAAATTAATGCGGAATTAGCAAACATGCGCTGTCGTATACTGCTGCAACAGCGTCAAATATATTATTATATGCAATCAAAACTTCAATTCAGAATAACTTAAATCTATTAACAAGAACAATCAACAAAAAGTGACTACATTATTACTGCGTGCTAATAGCTGGAAGGCTTAATACACGTTTCAGTTAATGACTAATTTGATTCATAAAAGGTGTTAGACTGATTCAGATTTCACAACACTAAGTCCAACTTACAACACCGTCGAAATCCTTTCCGCACCAATGCAACAGTTGTTTGAGTCGACTACGATATTTGCTTTTCGATGCTGTTGAGCTTTCGCCGATAAGACTTGAATACGTTGCGAAAATTACACCTTTTTTCACAGATCCATTTTCACGGCCCGAAATTTTAGCGTATTTAAACTAAAAATATACAAAAAACGTACACAAAAATACATAAACCACAATCACAATTAGAGTATACCTGTTGGACAATAATGACAACATAAAAACTGAACAAGGTACAAAATCCGTTCATTATTAGTAACAAGTTTCCCAATCAAGACAACTACGAATCGCTGCAGTTATATCAGCGAAGTTATGATCAATATTACCTTATTCAGAGGATAAACTCGGATACGGGGTGCACCAATATCGCGCAAATCACGTTCTGCATCAAACCGTAAATCTGTTGACACCGAGAACCTAAAAAAGAATAGGGTACGCACGACAAAAATTATATAAACAACCTCACAAGTTGCGTTACATATATTCCGCGTACCTGATATTTTAGTCGCATTAAACATTGTGAACTCTGTGCAAAAACAGTGTTAAATTATCAAAAATTTAATGAACCGACAAAATCAGCAAGCCAACAACTACAACATACCATAAAGCTCGTTTCCTGCCAAGCAAATAATTTTCATAAATAACGCCAGCTATCGTTCGACCTTTGCCAACTCCAGCACCGTCGCCTGAAATCAAAAGCCACTACACCGTTGTTCAGAGCGCAGCTGCGATTTGCATGTGCAACCTTTTCCAGCCATAACTTACAAACCAAGTTTTACGAAAGCGTTTCCAGGCATAGAACTTCCACTGCTAAGTTGCCGCTACATGTTCTCAACGCTGAAAATTGTTACTTGCGAATAGAGAAAGAGCTTACGCTTAATCCATAAATACAAAATAACTACACTATAAATATCATATGCTATCAAAAATCGTTACGTACCAATCAAATATCCTGCCCGTTCACCAGACGGAAGTAAATATTCATGTTTCTGCGACGCGTAAACAATTGCTTCTAGTTGCAACGCTGATAACTGTCCAGTATCAATAACTTCTTCCGGGATAGAAACACTATAATGAATGTCAGGCGGAAGGACACTCGCAAGTGAACTTGTCTCAACCACAGGGTCCGGATGGCGTAGGCCTGATTTCACTGAAAAACACAAAAATAACGAAAACAATATTAATTACACAATTTTCAAGAGTTTAATTTGTACTACGGCTGGCTACATCTGATTAATACTGAATGCCGATTGCCGACAAATACAAAAATAACCAAAATAATAATGCCAGTTTCAATATTTATTACCAAGTAAGTTAAATACAGTTCGAGTGTGGCCCGAACCACACGTCAACGCGCATGAAATTCTACTAGATGCTGCATGGCACCAAATCTTATCAAGAAAAGTCTTCGACCGGACACCCGTAAGCACCAGAACCTAAACCTATATCGATTAATTGCCTCAACCCAATTGAAAGCTACCAAACAAAGTCTGACAAGAGTCGTTATTCTCAAATGTGTGTAGCGCCTATCACCAGTCTTTAAATAAACGAACGCGACAGCTACAGGCGCGATGTTCTACACGTTAGTAAAATGCGATAATTACACATGCTGTGCTGTATTGCGACGGTCATCAATCAATAGTTCAAAAGTAGGTGCTATAACAATTACACAGCAGAAACGCCAACTTACATTTAGATGGCATATACTCCGCATACGTCTCCGCATATCCCATTTCTTCTTCGTCGTCCTCAGGCGGTAACATATTTCCAGGGCCGCTACCAATCGGATGTCCCATTCCTGGCACCACGCCAGGTGGTATTGACGCAAAAGATGCCGCCCCGGGCGTACTGTTTGCCCCAGCATGATACATAGCGGTTGGATGCATGAATCCAAGCCCAGGTTGGTTTGAATTTACATTGCTAACAGCTGGGAAATGTTGAACGTTTGAATTTGATCCAAGCATTCCAAGTTGAGGCGCACTAGCGACATAATTCAAACCACTAATAGACTGTTGTACATAACTAACATTAGCAGCGTTTGAATTATGAGTTTGGTGTCGAGCTTGATAACCAGGGAAATCACTAATATTATACCGCTGTTGTTCTTGTATTTGTTGCACTTGTCGCATTTTGTCAAAGCCATGCAATGTGACGTTGCCACTCACTTGAAACTGTGACTGCAACTGACGTGAATTACTCGCGAAACTTGTGTTGCTCGCTTCATACGGCATTGTCGGATTTTTTGCAACAAAAAACGTTGCTGTTGGTTGATTTCGCGATAAGCCATTATCCTTTACAGGAGCCGGCCCAACACTTCGAAAATCCTCTTGAGTCAAGTGTCCACTGGTACTGTTAGCAGCAATATGGGGGACAGCTGTTCCCGAGACACCTTGTGAAGGCCGGTACACGACTGCAGTTTGAGCAGCGTGTGCTTGCCCGCCTTGGTGTGGTGCCGCAAATCGTGTCTCAGGCGACTGGTTTATATCGTTCACAATACCCAAACCGCCCTGTTGCCAATTGTTTCTTAATTCACTCGAGCTCCCTGTCACATTAATATTGCTCTTTCCAGCAATTTGGTGGCTAAAAGAGCCAGTATGATGACTTACAGCGCTGACAGCGACAGATTCTACGCCAGCACCAGAGAAGCCTACAGTAGTAGCCGATCGTGACGTGATTGCTACTGCAGATTGAGATGAAAATACTGGCGTCAATGGAATAACATCGGAATTTTCAGAATCGAAAGAAGACGCAGAAGGGGCCGGTGATGTTCCTTGCCCACCACCAGGTGTGTTATCGTCGTCGATTGTGATTGACATTGGAGTCTGAAACAGCGAAATAGTTGTTTAGATAAATTCTTAAGCTTGAACCCTCCCTTTTCCATTTTTGGGAGAATCTGATAAAAACTACTTCTAGTTCCATACAAAACCCTTACAAGGATATAGCAAGCAGTCACAACTAGCACTAACATACTTTTCAATCAGTTATAGATTTTAGCTTTAAAACAGTCTATAGAACATATTCTACCTGAGCGATTGTTTAGCACATTCCGATGGCACGAATTAGTTGGCGAACAATTTTCACATAACAAAATACAATTCATATTTAATTAAAGCAAATAACTTACACTTGGAAAAGAAGAATTTGAATCCGTCCTGTCAGGCTTCAACGTGCTTGCAGTCCTGTTAATAAACGAGGAGCTAATGCGCAAATTAAAATATATACCTGCTTCGAAAACAGCGCAAAAAACTGAACAATACAGCATGATATGCGCATATATATGCAGAGAGGCATTATACCTCATTTTGTTTAAAAATTCATATCTTCAAACCGGTGAACCTTTAAAATATTGATAATAAAACACCTATATATAACCAGCGACAACCTTCGCTGTTAACTTGTTTCAGAACCTATTAATAACCTAATATATTCCAAAATCATTAACCTCATTTACACTAACCTTTGGCTTGAATTTGACCGAACATCAACAGATCTATAACCACTCGTGTCACTGGTTCTGAGCGTCTGTCCGGAAAGCACCACAGGAGACGATGCCGTTGCTTCATTCGGCGCAAGTGACTCGATAGTGGTAGAATTATCAATCCGATCCTCGATAAATCTTGAATCGTCGTTCACAGTTTCATTATCGTGTTGCTCAATGTCGCCGTTTGACAAAGTGCCAATGGAATTCGCCGGAATAAGAATCTGTTTGCCACCGGCCGGTGTTTTGATAACCTAAGTCAACAAATTGCGTTAATTTACCGTGCAATAAAGTTACTTAAATCATGTACCTAGTTAAATATAAACACAATGGGAATATGTGCTAATATTTACGGATAGCATGGCATCCGTTCTTTAGCTGCAAAACAAATACAATTTGCACCAGCATTAGGCCCGAGCTGTGTAAGTTTTGATTGCTTCGCTATGTTTATTTGTTCGTTACTATTCTATAACTATCCATTTCTATTCGTATAGCATACAAAATACATATGCACCATATTTCAAAGTTTCCAACTACTTTGCGAAAAACTAACCTTTAATATCCTAATTTTCTTACGAGGTGGTGAAGTAGTATGAGAAGCAGTTGCTAATTCAGTTGCTTGGCCACGTCCACTGGCAGAATTCACGTCGACAATAGACGGCACAAACCCTTGATTTTGATACTGAATTGTTTCCGCAATGACACCATTGCTATTGCTAGCAGAATCTGCAAAGCGTAACGATCCGGCTGAATCATTGGAAAAAGCAGCACGAGGAAGTAGTACCGAAGACTGGCCAAACTGCGAAGCGGTTTGTTGCGGAATATCATCGGCACTGAAACTGTTGCCGGCATTCGTTCCAGTCAGCAACACGTGTGATGAATCGATTCTCGCATCTAGCGTGTTGGCTACGAAGGTGTCTAAAATAATAGTTAAAACAATATGAGAACAACTCAATACGTACGTATGTAATAAGTAACTAAAACACAACAATATGCTGATTTTCTCAGAGCCAATCTGTTTAACTGTCTTATTGTGTCAATTTAATACGAAATAAAATAAATAAAATAGATAAACGATTCGCAGAATATAAACTGTCGTATAACAGAGTACGAAACAACTAACACATGAATAACGTGAGTTCAACACGACGTGGTCATGTATATCAGGGTGGCACCGAATCCACGATGTGACCGAATCCGAATCCTGCATGTTGCAAATTTCAGATATATCTATAATTTGTTTCAGAATATCTAAGCAATGCCAGCCGTATAACTTTTAATACGTTAATATATTCCATCCCGACGTCAGTTCTGAGATTTCTCAACTGAAATAAAAAATATTGATTTTTATAGCAAGGTATTTAAAAATTTTATTGCTTAAAAATGAAAAACATATTGCCAAACTTTGTTGGATTCGGCTTTTCCACAACCAAATCCGAATTCGAATCCGAACCTTTGTTGCCACCCTGATGTATATATAAACCTTATACAACGCACCAATTCCTAGCGAATTACCAAACTCGTCGCTGGAAAAACGACTGCTATTTGCACCAGACTCGACCGGCAAAGCAGTATTATATGCAAACTGAGTTATGGACAGATCTTTAGTAGATGCTGATTGTGCATCCGTAGAGGTAGATGGTCGTACAACAGATCCATACTGGAATCCGGTTTGGTCTGAAAACTGCAGACTTGTGTTGTACCCATAAGACGGCCCAGAATCAATAGCGGCATCAACAGGGGTTAGCAAACTATCTAAACCAGCCTCACACAATGCAGCAGATAATAGATCATCTTCATCCATTTCACATTACAATTGCACGCAACAAATACATAAATGTTGGGTTTATTGCTATATATCTAAGTAATTTTATTATATATACAACAGACTAAAACAAACGTTTCACAAAACATTACAATAATCATTTCAGAACTCAAACGCCAAATCTATCTTGCTGTATAAGTACAATGTGTTCAAATAAAATAATATGCTTTTAAAATTTACCACATCATTTCAAAAACTACCGTTGTTCCATATTAATTCCTGTTCCGGCTGGAATTCTGACAAAATTTCAATTTGAAAGCCCGAACAGGAATTTTACGGTTTTGCGGCAAATTATGAGTAAAAGCTTAGAAAATTGTTAGAAAATATAATTTAGTGTCAAAAAAATTTTCTCTGCAAGGCCTCTTGTTTTCGCAACATGGTTTTGTCCGAAAATTTTGTTTCCATATCATGCCCACTGTTGGAACTACCCGATCTGCACGACCTCTGTTCGAAGTTAAGACCCCGCTGAGAAGGGAACCTCGGCCCCCATGCTCTTGTGTCAGATATGCTGCCAGACGCTATATATGTGGTCAATTGCAACAACTTCATATTCCAGCAAATATACATGTGCACATGTATGGCAATCTATCCTTTTACATACACTTACCGTGCGCATAGACCGACAGATAGATAGATAGATAAAGTGAGAAAAGGATATGACGCCACTGTGGGCGTTCGCATAGACAAATTAAAAGCATTGTCCATTGCGACATCCTACGAACTTATATGCTCTGTGTGTCACTCTACATTAACCTTTACAAGTTCTGTCTCAATAATAAACTTATAGATCTCAAGCGACAATGAATGGAGCGGGATAAATTATAAATTCTGCGAAATGTGATTATAACAAAGCGAGGTTGAGAAGTTGATTGCAGGCCCGCAGCAAGAATGCAGCCAGATATTAATTTATCGAATACCGCAACCGGATAAGGATATTCAATTTTTTACCAGAACAGGAGCCGGATGTCGGATGTTGCATATACGTATTAAAATAATTTATTTTTCGCTGTATTTTTACCGTGTTCAAGGATTTCGTCTGCTGTAAAGTTCATAATTGCTGCGTATACTGAAATTATTAATGCAAAATAATGCGTTTAACTCTCTCCCTCGCTTACATAACTGAAAAGTAGGTTACGGAAAATGTTTCAAAATTTGAACCTCTCGACTTGCCGAGAAATTTAATCGCAGTAAAATGTTAAAGACGCCGGTATGCGGCAGGTTTATACCGAATACGGAACTCGATACGTATTTGCAATATTATCGGTGAAATACAATAATTCGAGATAAGTATACACAGAAGCGAAACCCAACTTCGATGGATTATTTTTAACTATTGTCAAAGCTTATATATAAATAAAAAAAAAAAATTTTATCTTTTTTTTTTTTTTTTTTTACTAATCTTTTTTTTTTATTTATATTTACTAACAAATTGAAATAAAATCAAAAAACATAACAAAAAAAAAAACACTACAATAAAATTTATTTCACTTTTATCGTCATATTTAATACCGGAATTTTTAATTCCAGTAAAAATTTACCGGAACCAGAACTTCCGGTTGCACTCTAGCTAGAAGGGCTAAAAAAATTTCAGGAGGGGCATACAACGGTTTTCATTCACTTAACTTAATGCTAATATTAAACTCTGAACGACTCCAACGTAACAACAAATACTGAACACAACTCAAGTAAAATAGCTCCAATAATACTCCAACAGCTCCGGTGATTCCTGTTCGCTTAACTCCTAAACTCCTGAACCCCGGTATAACTCCAATACAACTACACTCCGGTTACATTGACTCCGAAACACCACGCCTCAAATGGTATGTTGCAACCATGCAATCCACTAGGCATTAACGAGGACGCACACAGTCGCCAGTATATCTTCAGCCGAAATCTAAACCGTAAATTTCCTGTTCGGGCTTTCAAATTGAAATTTTGTAGAATTCCAGCCGGAACAGGAATTAATATGGAACAACGGTAGTTTTTGAAAATGATGTGGTAAATTTTAGAAGCGATATTATTTTATTTGAACATTGTACTTATACAGCAGAGATAGATTTGGTGTTTGAGTTCTGAAATGAGTTATTGTAATGTTTTGTGAAACGTTTTTTTAGTCTGTTGTATATATAATAAAAATTACTTAGATATATAGCAATAAACCCAACATTTATGTATTTGTTGCGTGCAATTGTAATGTGAAATGGATGAAGATGATCTATTATCTGCTGCATTGTGTGAGGCTGGTTTAGATAGTTTGCTAACCCCTGTTGATGCCGCTATTGATTCTGGGCCGTCTTATGGGGTACAACACAAGTCTGCAGTTTTCAGACCAAACCGGATTCCAGTATGGATCTGTTGTACGACCATCTACCTCTACGGGATGCACAATCAGCATCTACTAAAGATCTGTCCATAACTCAGTTTGCATATAATACTGCTTTGCCGGTCGAGTCTGGTGCAAATAGCAGTCGTTTTTCAGCGACGAGTTTGGTAATTCGCTAGGAATTGTGCGTTGTATAAGGTTTATATATACATCAGGGTGGCAACAAAGGTTCGGATTGAAAATTATATTACATAGGATTTGGTTGTGGAAAAGCCGAATCCAACAAAGTTTGGCAATATGTTTTTCATTTTTAAGCAATAAAATTTTTAAATACCTTGCTATAAAAATCAATATTTTTTATTTCAGTTGAGAAATCTCAGAACTGACGTCGGGATGGAATATATTAACGTATTAAAAGTTATACGGCTGGCATTGCTTAGATAATTCTGAAACAAATTATAGATATATCTGAAATTTGCACATGCAGGATTCGCATTCGGTCACATCGTGGATTCGGTGCCACCCTGATATACATGACCACGTCGTGTTGAACTCACGTTATTCATGTGTTAGTTGTTTCGTACTTTGTTATACGACAGTTTATATTCTGCGAATCGTTTATCTATTTTATTTATTTTATTTCGTATTAAATTGACACAATAAGACAGTTAAACAGATTGGCTCTGAGAAAATCAGCATATTGTTGTGTTTTAGTTACTTATTACATACGTACGTATTGAGTTGTTCTCATATTGTTTTAACTATTATTTTAGACACCTTCGTAGCCAACACGCTAGATGCGAGAATCGATTCATCACACGTGTTGCTGACTGGAACGAATGCCGGCAACAGTTTCAGTGCCGATGATATTCCGCAACAAACCGCTTCGCAGTTTGGCCAGTCTTCGGTACTACTTCCTCGTGCTGCTTTTTCCAATGATTCAGCCGGATCGTTACGCTTTGCAGATTCTGCTACCAATAGCAATGGTGTCATTGCGGAAACAATTCAGTATCAAAATCAAGGGTTTGTGCCGTCTATTGTCGACGTGAATTCTGCCAGTGGACGTGGCCAAGCAACTGAATTAGCAACTGCTTCTCATACTACTTCACCACCTCGTAAGAAAATTAGGATATTAAAGGTTAGTTTTTCGCAAAGTAGTTGGAAACTTTGAAATAGGGTGCATATGTATTTTGTATGCTATACGAATAGAAATGGATAGTTATAGAATAGTAACGAACAAATAAACATAGCGAAGCAATCAAAACTTACACAGCTCGGGCCTAATGCTGGTGCAAATTGTATTTGTTTTGCAGCTAAAGAACGGATGCCATGCTATCCGTAAATATTATCACATATTCCCATTGTGTTTATATTTAACTAGGTACATGATTTAAGTAACTTTATTGCACGGTAAATTAACGCAATTTGTTGACTTAGGTTATCAAAACACCGGCCGGTGGCAAACAGATTCTTATTCCGGCGAATTCCATTGGCACTTTGTCAAACGGCGACATTGAGCAACACGATAATGAAACTGTGAACGACGATTCAAGATTTATCGAGGATCGGATTGATAATTCTACCACTATCGAGTCACATGCGCCGAATGAAGCAACGGCATCGTCTCCTGTGGTGCTTTCCGGACAGACGCTCAGAACCAGTGACACGAGTGGTTATAGATCTGTTGATGTTCGGTCAAATTCAAGCCAAAGGTTAGTGTAAATGAGGTTAATGATTTTGGAATATATTAGGTTATTAATAGGTTCTGAAACAAGTTAACAGCGAAGGTTGTCGCTGGTTATATATAGGTGTTTTATTATCAATATTTTAAAGGTTCACCGGTTTGAAGATATGAATTTTTAAACAAAATGAGGTATAATGCCTCTCTGCATATATATGCGCATATCATGCTGTATTGTTCAGTTTTTTGCGCTGTTTTCGAAGCAGGTATATATTTTAATTTGCGCATTAGCTCCTCGTTTATTAACAGGACTGCAAGCACGTTGAAGCCTGACAGGACGGATTCAAATTCTTCTTTTCCAAGTGTAAGTTATTTGCTTTAATTAAATATGAATTGTATTTTGTTATGTGAAAATTGTTCGCCAACTAATTCGTGCCATCGGAATGTGCTAAACAATCGCTCAGGTAGAATATGTTCTATAGACTGTTTTAAAGCTAAAATCTATAACTGATTGAAAAGTATGTTAGTGCTAGTTGTGACTGCTTGCTATATCCTTGTAAGGGTTTTGTATGGAACTAGAAGTAGTTTTTATCAGATTCTCCCAAAAATGGAAAAGGGAGGGTTCAAGCTTAAGAATTTATCTAAACAACTATTTCGCTGTTTCAGACTCCAATGTCAATCACAATCGACGACGATAACACACCTGGTGGTGGGCAAGGAACATCACCGGCCCCTTCTGCGTCTTCTTTCGATTCTGAAAATTCCGATGTTATTCCATTGACGCCAGTATTTTCATCTCAATCTGCAGTAGCAATCACGTCACGATCGGCTACTACTGTAGGCTTCTCTGGTGCTGGCGTAGAATCTGTCGCTGTCAGCGCTGTAAGTCATCATACTGGCTCTTTTAGCCACCAAATTGCTGGAAAGAGCAATATTAATGTGACAGGGAGCTCGAGTGAATTAAGAAACAATTGGCAACAGGGCGGTTTGGGTATTGTGAACGATATAAACCAGTCGCCTGAGACACGATTTGGGGAACCACACCAAGGCGGGCAAGCACACGCTGCTCAAACTGCAGTCGTGTATCGGCCTTCACAAGGTGTCTCGGGAACAGCTGTCCCCCATATTGCTGCTAACAGTACCAGTGGACACTTGACTCAAGAGGATTTTCGAAGTGTTGGGCCGGCTCCTGTAAAGGATAATGGCTTATCGCGAAATCAACCAACAGCAACGTTTTTTGTTGGAAAAAATCCGACAATGCCGTATGAAGCGAGCAACACAAGTTTCGCGAGTAATTCACGTCAGTTGCAGTCACAGTTTCAAGTGAGTGGCAACGTCACATTGCATGGCTTTGACAAAATGCGACAAGTGCAACAAATACAAGAACAACAGCGGTATAATATTAGTGATTTCCCTGGTTATCAAGCTCGACACCAAACTCATAATTCAAACGCTGCTAATGTTAGTTATGTACAACAGTCTATTAGTGGTTTGAATTATGTCGCTAGTGCGCCTCAACTTGGAATGCTTGGATCAAATTCAAACGTTCAACATTTCCCAGCTGTTAGCAATGTAAATTCAAACCAACCTGGGCTTGGATTCATGCATCCAACCGCTATGTATCATGCTGGGGCAAACAGTACGCCCGGGGCGGCATCTTTTGCGTCAATACCACCTGGCGTGGTGCCAGGAATGGGACATCCGATTGGTAGCGGCCCTGGAAATATGTTACCGCCTGAGGACGACGAAGAAGAAATGGGATATGCGGAGACGTATGCGGAGTATATGCCATCTAAATGTAAGTTGGCGTTTCTGCTGTGTAATTGTTATAGCACCTACTTTTGAACTATTGATTGATGACCGTCGCAATACAGCACAGCGTGTGTAATTATCGCATTTTACTAACGTGTAGAACGTCGCGCCTGTAGCTGTCGCGTTCGTTTATTTAAAGACTGGTGATAGGCGCTACATACATTTGAGAATAACGACTCTTGTCAGACTTTGTTTGGTAGCTTTCAATTGGGTTGAGGCAATTAATCGATATAGGTTTAGGTTCTGGTGCTTACGGGTGTCCGGTCGAAGACTTTTCTTGATAAGGTTTGGTGCCATGCAGCATCTAGTAGAATTTCATGCGCGTTGACGTGTGGTTTGGGGCCACACTCGAACTGTATTTAACTTACTTGGTAATAAATATTGAAACTGGCATTATATATTTTGTTATTTTTGTATTTGTCGGCAATCGGCATTCAGTATTAATCAGATGTAGCCAGCCGTAGTACAAATTAAACTCTTGAAAATTGTGTAATTAATATTGTTTTCGTTATTTTTGTGTTTTGCAGTGAAATCAGGCCTACGCCATCCGGACCCTGTGGTTGAGACAAGTTCACTTGCGAGTGTCCTTCCGCCTGACATTCATTATAGTGTTTCTATCCCGGAAGAAGTTATTGATACTGGGCAGTTATCAGCGTTGCAACTAGAAGCAATTGTTTACGCGTCGCAGAAACATGAATATTTACTTCCGTCTGGTGAACGGGCAGGATATTTGATTGGTACGTAACGATTTTTGATAGCATATGATATTTATAGTGTAGTTATTTTGTATTTATGGATTAAGCGTAAGCTCTTTCTCTATTCGCAAGTAACAATTTTCAGCGTTGAGAACATGTAGCGGCAACTTAGCAGTGGAAGTTCTATGCCTGGAAACGCTTTCGTAAAACTTGGTTTGTAAGTTATGGCTGGAAAAGGTTGCACATGCAAATCGCAGCTGCGCTCTGAACAACGGTGTAGTGGCTTTTGATTTCAGGCGACGGTGCTGGAGTTGGCAAAGGTCGAACGATAGCTGGCGTTATTTATGAAAATTATTTGCTTGGCAGGAAACGAGCTTTATGGTATGTTGTAGTTGTTGGCTTGCTGATTTTGTCGGTTCATTTAATTTTTCATAATTTAACACTGTTTTTGCACAGAGTTCACAATGTTTAATGCGACTAAAATGTCAGGTACGCGGAATATATGTAACGCAACTTGTGAGGTTGTTTATATAATTTTTGTCGTGCGTACCCTATTCTTTTTTAGGTTCTCGGTGTCAACAGATTTACGGTTTGATGCAGAACGTGATTTGCGCGATATTGGTGCACCCCGTATCCGAGTTTATCCTCTGAATAAGGTAATATTGATCATAACTTCGCTGATATAACTGCAGCGATTCGTAGTTGTCTTGATTGGGAAACTTGTTACTAATAATGAACGGATTTTGTACCTTGTTCAGTTTTTATGTTGTCATTATTGTCCAACAGGTATACTCTAATTGTGATTGTGGTTTATGTATTTTTGTGTGCGTTTTTTGTATATTTTTAGTTTAAATACGCTAAAATTTCGGGCCGTGAAAATGGATCTGTGAAAAAAGGTGTAATTTTCGCAACGTATTCAAGTCTTATCGGCGAAAGCTCAACAGCTTCGAAAAGCAAATATCGTAGTCGACTCAAACAACTGTTGCATTGGTGCGGAAAGGATTTCGACGGTGTTGTAAGTTGGACTTAGTGTTGTGAAATCTGAATCAGTCTAACACCTTTTATGAATCAAATTAGTCATTAACTGAAACGTGTATTAAGCCTTCCAGCTATTAGCACGCAGTAATAATGTAGTCACTTTTTGTTGATTGTTCTTGTTAATAGATTTAAGTTATTCTGAATTGAAGTTTTGATTGCATATAATAATATATTTGACGCTGTTGCAGCAGTATACGACAGCGCATGTTTGCTAATTCCGCATTAATTTCTAATACGATTTTTGTAGATTGTTTTTGATGAATGTCATCGTGCCAAAAATTTGGTCCCAAACGGCGGAACTAAAGCGAGCAAAACCGGCCAGACTGTGGTCGAACTTCAACGGTTACTGCCAAAAGCTCGAGTGATATATGCGTCTGCCACAGGCAAGTATTCGCAGTTTATTTGCTGAATTAGCGTTGTTTTTGTGAGTGTTTTTGCAATTAATTTTACAAAAAGCAGTATTTAGGCTTTTAGAAAATACCAGATTCTTTCCTACGTTTCAATTCAATTTACATAGATTGACAGATTGAAGTCAGTACGAGAGAGTTTAAAATGTATAGAAACTGGTCCGTTACGTAATTAAAGTTGCTATTTAAGGCGCAACTGAGCCTCGAAATATGGCATACATGACCCGACTTGGTTTATGGGGCGAAGGCGTTCCATTTCGCACGTTTGGTGACTTTTTGAATGCTGTTGAGCGTCGTGGGGTCGGTGCTATGGAAGTGGTCGCAATGGATATGAAGGTAAGCGTCTCGTGTCTGTCTGGCTGTTTGTAGCAACAATAATTAATAAATCAGAATCGTAATAGCGAAAAATCACAGCTGGGGCTAGTTGCTGTATGCATATAACAATATATGATCCATATTCTCAATTGTGTATAGCATCTAAAAACAGTGGTGATAGGTCTTGTACTTTATAGGTCCTGCTGTGCGCTGAGTTTGACATTATTGTAGCTGCCGCCGTTAATGGCTAACTCATGATAGATGCTACACACATCTGAGAATGCGGCTTTAGGATTCATTGACGCTAGATTACAGAGTTATACGTAATATCCAGCTTTAATTATATTGGTAAACTCGCTGGTGGTATGCTGTGCGCCAAATACAAGCATGAAAATTTAATCAATTTCTTTTTATAATTACATCACAATCAAACAGTTTGGCGTATTAGATGTAGCTTCGTGTGTGTTTTAGCTTCGTGGAATATATTTGGCACGCCAATTGAGTTTTCACGGCGTTTCGTTCAAAATTGAAGATGTCAAACCGACGAAAGAGTTTATGAAGGCATATGACGACTCTGTCCATTTGGTAAGAATTTCGGATTGTTTTTGGTGTATAACATTGGCTCAGAAATATGACGCGTGTAGGGGCAACTAATGTTTTGTTGCAAGTTAAAATCTTATTACTATTCTATTAATTTGAACAATTTTCAGTGATTCTAATCTAGTAGATGTATTCTCAATTGTGTGTTCTGCTTATTGCCATTTAAAGCTCATGAACTATCACCAAGTAATGGGTGTTTCTATTTGCTACACATGCTTAAGATTATGGATGGAAACATTAAGAATCGACATCAAAGTTTATTCGTAATAATGGCTGTGTTTCTGCAATCTTGAGAATTTACGCCAATTTTGACGCAGCGTTGTTAGTGACAATCGATAGTTTTTCAGTGGCTGGAAGCGCGTGAACAATTTCAACTCGCAGCCGACATTATGGGTGCCGATTCGTCTGTTCGTAAAACTATTTGGGCTCAGTTTTGGTCTGCACATCAAAGATTTTTCAAGTATTTCTGTATTGCTGCGAAAGTCGAAGCATGTGTTCGTATGTGTCGTGAAGCTGTAAAAAGTGGCAAAGTGAGTCAAATGTTAGACGTAAACCGGATCTTGTAGAGATAAATGCCTAAAAATTCCAGGCAGGTCGTAAATAATGGCTTTAACACACATGTATGCAAGTTATATGAGTTTGCGTGCAAACCGTTTTATACATTGCAGTTTTATAATTATCGTGTGCGAAGTCGTAGGAATTGGATTAATGCTGACAGTAAAGAACAAACGATGTGAAGTTGGTGTTTGCTTGTTTGTTTCTTTCTTCCTTTGTTTGCTTGTTTTATGTCGTTTTTGTCACCTTCATTTGATCTGTTGTGTGCGTTTTATGTGATGCTTTGTTCGCAATATTGTTTGCTTGTTTGTTTATTTTAGTGCGTTGTGATTGGTCTCCAGTCGACTGGTGAAGCACGAACCCTTGAACAACTCGAAGACCGCGGGGGAGAGTTGACGGAATTTGTGTCCACTGCCCAGTAAGTAGTCACGGTCGTATACAAGCGAATGTATTGAGAGAATATATCCTGTTCTGAAATTTCTTAAGATACCAGAAAATGCAGTTTTGACATGATTTAGAAATCACCTTGTAAATTTTAGAGGTCGAAATACCAATGCTTTTATAAAATTATACCCTTGTGAATGAAATTTTGGCTACGCACCAATATTACGTTGTCATCCAATGGTAGCGACGCAGTTACTGGGGTTAGTCCTGTGCATTGTATTTAGTTATCATCAGCTTTTTTCCAAATTATATTTCTGTACTATATGTGTGAGCTGTTATTGTTTTGTTTGTGTTGTCCATTTAAGCGGTGTATTCCAATCGTTAATTGAAAAACACTTTCCGGCAACTGATACCAAAGAAGCATTGGAAAAAGTTGGCCTCGGAAGTTTATTTGTTGAATCTCAACGCTTGAGCGAGGCAGAACGTTTGAAAAATGAACAAGACCGTGCCAAAGGTAAGCTGCTATTTACAGTTTTGTTTAATTTTAAACATTGTTGTAAATTTATAAGCGTTATGGTTATAGCTTTGACAGTGTTATAGCGTCCATAACGTAGCTTTGTTCGGCTTGTGAACGAGTTAAAAAATATAACAATAACAACAGTAGATAGACGTACCACCTTTAAACTAGCTAAAAATGGATTTTCACCACCCCAAAATTCCGCAATAGCAATTTTAGGGAAAATCTTTTAAAAATACAGTGCCCTCTACGAAAAGTTCCAATTTTTGCCCTTTATCTTTATCTTGGACGGTTTTTAACACCCTTGTCATCAAGTTTCCCTGGTTGACTCCAGTGCCTGGTCACCTTCGCAAAACCCCTACCCTATTCGAGATTGGGCTAGCGAAATGACAGTATTTACACCCGTTATTGCTGCATGTTTGCATTTTCTGTATTTTTACAGCTTGACAGGCTCGTAAAATGGAGCGTGAACGATTGTTTTCCAAACTGGAAGAAAAAGAAAAAGGATAGCGGTCGGTGAAACTTCTTCTGGTATGTGTGAGTTCGATCTCCCGCACGGTAGGTCTGTTGGTTTTGCTTTTCAGCCGCTGACGAAAATATTAATTCCGGCAGAGATTTGTGTCGTGGATGTTTTCTATTACTCTAAGGGTAATTTTTATAGTAGATGCCCACTTTGTTTGAAAACCAATCGATATCTTGTAAATCGGTACTAAGGTCATTTGACAATTCAAACCCGCAAGAAATGAACATCCGTACTTTACAGATTTTTATTATTTTGTTTATTTTTGCCCAATTTTTCGGGTCCATAGCCGGCTTTCGATTTGAAAAAATTCCGGCATCGGCATCGGTATTTCGATTTGTTGCAACTGTACCCGCTTACAGGCGAAAGCGCCAATTCGGATGGTGACTGTGATGATGATGAAGAAGAAGAAGACGAAGAAGAGACAGACAACAACCATAGCGAAGAAAGAGAAAGCGATTCTGCGGAGGAGGAGAGTGCGACGAATTGGCGGAAGCAAAACCAATGGTCACCGTGGAAACAGGCATCAGACAAAAAGCCCCAAACCCGCCGATTCGAAACAAACCTCGAGGAAGAAACAAATAAAGCGATCGGCCGATGATGAAGAAGCCGAAGAAGGGATGAAGACGAGGAAGATGAAGCTGGATTCAATCCGTTTGCGGACGATGAAGATGATGATGGTGAGTGTGTTGGGTACAGGGACGAAAAGCTACAGGGGAAGGGACAAAAGGCAACTGGGGATGTTACGATAAGGTGAAACGACGCAAGAAGAAGGTAGGTAGACAGTGTGTGAAAGACGTAGTAATGAGGAAAGGTGTCTGACTATGTAATCCAGAGGTGAGGGAGTAAGTACATGAGAGAAAGTATTGGGCAAAGTAGAAGAGAGAGAGGAGAAGTGGGATTAAAACATGAGAGAATGTGAGAGTGGGGGTCGAAGTAAGAGAATCGTGTGCGACTAAGTAAGAAAAAGAAGGTTTACGACGAGGTAAGAATGAGGTGTCTGACTAAACAACAACGAGATGATATGGAACTATGTACGTGACAGGAAGTGTTGGGGGCAAAGTAAGAATGAGGTGTGCGACTCAGGGTGCAACCGGAATTACAATTTACCGGAACCGGAACCGGAATTTGAAAATTTTACCGGAACCGGAAAATGAAAAATGCATTTCACCAAAAATTTCATTTTAATCTTATTTTTTGCTCTATTATTTGTGAAATAACCTTAGTCGAACATAGGTATTTCATCATCGACTGAAGTGAAATCCACCATCAATGGCTTATATTCGGAGTACAAGTGGCTTTCAAAAGAGATTCTTAAAAATTAGCAAAGTTAAGAAAACGGCCAAATTATAGGTCGCGAAGAATACGTAACTGAACGAAGTACGTTACAT